>PVJO010006314.1:0-89960 GCA_004026905.1 Hystrix cristata | reverse complement strand
ATCCTCCTAACTGCTCAGTGTTGTAGCTGCTGCTGCTTCTTCTTTTTTTTTTTTTTTTTTTGGGCCAGGGTCTCACTGGGTTGTCCAGGCTGGCCTCAAACTCACTGCAGTCCTGCTGCCTCAACTTCCCAAGTGCTGGAATTACAGGCATGTGCCACTACACCTGGCTGTAGCTTCTTTTTTAAAAATTAAAAAAAAATTTTTTTTTTTTTGTAGCTGCTTTTATTGGGCTCTTTACCACCAGCAAGGGGTTGGGGATTTAGCTCAAGTGATAGAGCACTTGCCTAGCAAGCACAAGGCCCTGCCCGGTCGATCCCCAGCACCAAAAAACCCCCCAAAAATAGTCTTTACCATCAGCCAATCGGTAGATGTGGGGGTAGCGCACCGTTCTTTTGCTCACTCGTGTTAGGCCTTTTAAAAACTCCTAGATCCTTTTGCCCCCTTGTACCTCTGGAAGCAACATGGGTCACCAGCAGCTCTATTGGAGTCACCCGAGGAAATTCGGCCAGGGCTCTCGGTCTTGCCGCGTCTGCTCAAACCGGCACAGTCCGATCCGGAAGTGCGGCCTGAACATGTGCCGCCAGTGTTTCCGTCAGTACGCGAAGGATATCGGCTTCATCAAGCTGGACTAAGTGATCTTCCTTTGACGGATTATCCAGGGCAAACTCAATGAAAGAGACCATGCAAACTCTTTGTACATAAAATAAAAATTTAAAAGCTAAAAACTCCTAGATGGTGCCAGTGCGGAGAACTGTTAGCAATTTTGACCCTAAACTAGGTCCATTTTCCCTCTCCAAATTGTGGGACCAATAAGACTGAGCACCACTGGGTGTAATCCTGGAGCTCAAGGAGGCTGAGGCAGGAAGATTGAAAGGGCAATTTAGGGAGACCCTATCTAAAAATTAAAAAAGGGGCTGGAGACGTAGCTTAGTGTAAAGGTTCTGGGTTCAATCCCCAGTACCACCCCCTTCAAAAAAAAAAATTTATAAAATAGAGGAGGGGGAGGGAGGGAGGTGGTTGCTCCTGCCTGGGAGCAACCTCAGTTCTACGTGGACTCTGCTGTAGTCAAGGCCACCACAGGTTCAGTGCGATGACTGAGACATCAAGGTATCCTTTCGAGGGGTTACCAGCTGCCAGTTGAATGTCCCTGCCAATTTCTTACCTTGCTGTCCCCAGTCTTAAAGACAGATGAGATAGGTTAGGTCAATTTAGGGCTAATAAACCTCGTCTTACCAGTTTTCAGCGGGACACACCCCAGGTGATTGACCTGCCTACACGCAGAACCGAGCGGTGATCTGACTCAAAGATTTAAGGTAACAAGGAGACAGACACAAGATGAGCATAGGGACGGATGTCAAGCTTTGTTGTGCTTTGAGATAGCTGTCGGCACCTGCAGGCCCACGTGAAGAGTCAGTGCTGTGGGCTGAAGCAGCTTCTAAGTCCCTGACTGCTCTGAAGGAGACACGCAGCAAGCTTTTCCTGAATAACTCGTTTAGGGCCGGGGGTGTGTCTGTCCTCTGTCTCTGTGTGGTGACCCCAGCAGTTTTTGTTTTTTCATCGAGTGTATTTTTGGAGATGCTATGGCCAGGACATCCTGGCTTTAATGATGTACCTTTTTAAAAAATTTTTTTTGTGATACTGAGCCTTGAACCAAGGGTCTTTGCTCCTAATTTATACCCCCAGTCCTTTTCTATTTTTCATTTTGAGACAAGAGTTTTGCTGGGGTTGGGGATTTAGCTGAGTGGTAGAGCGCTTGCCTAGCAAGTGCAAGACCCTGAGTTCAATCCCCAACGCTCGCCCCCCACCAAAAAAAAAGTTTCGATAAATCGACCAGGCTGGAGTCAAACCTGTGATCCTCCTAGCTCAGCCTCCTGGACTGCTGGGATTAGAAGCGTGTGCTACCACGCCCAGCTGATGCACCTAGTTTTTGAGGTTAAAATTGTTTGGCAGGGTGTGGGGTTAGGGAAGAATGTGTGCTGTGGTTTTAACCAGCAACAGGCCCCGAGTTAAGGCCCAGGAGTGTACCTGCCCTCCACCTCCTTGTGGTCTCTGTCTGGAGCCCTCCCCGCCCCACAAAACGCCTGCCTTTTCCTGACGCGTCCTCCTCCACCCAGCTCTGGGCAGCGCCTTCCACCGTCCTGAGCTGTTGTTCAGAACTCTTGCCCACCCGGATGTTTTCTGTCCCCTGCTCCATGCAACGCATCCCACGGTTCTCCCTGCCTATGACGGACAGGTCTCAGTGGCGGCCAGTCGCTGTTGTGGTCGTGTTACCTGGGAGCGGAGAGGGAAGTCCAGTCATGCCTTGTTAGCTTCCCGAGCAGGCCCTTGAGGGTCAGCTTGAGTACTGCTGTGGACTGAAATGTGCAGCCATGTCTGTGTCTGTTCATTTGATGGGAGGGCGCCGTGGCTGGGAGCATGCACTCTGGGTGCCCGGCTTCCTGTATCCCTGCCCTGCCTTTGTGCTGGGTGACCCCGGGCGAGGTGCCCAGCACTCCAAGCCTCAGTTTTTTCCCCTTTAAAATAGGTTATTGAGACAACACACACACACGTAAAGTCTCCACAGTGACCATCTTGTTCTGAACTTCATGCCAGGCGTCCAGGCAAAGTGAAAGGAGGTTGGTGTTCGGGGCATATTTGTCCCAACCAGATTGAAGGTGTCTCAGAGAGCCCGGTACCAATGTGAGACTCTGCCATCATTACTGAGCACAGGGATCATGGGTGGCCAGGGAAGGCTTCTCAGGGCAGGTGACTTCAGGCTGGCCTTGAAGACTTGCGTGTCGTGCTGGGCAGGTGCGGAATAGAGAGGAGGAAAGACATAGGTTAGCGGTGGGGTGGGGGTTGGTGGCAGGAGCCCTGTTAGGTACAGCAGCCAGACCAGGGCTAATTTGGTAAGATATAGTTGTTAGTGTTTTGTTTTATTTGTTTTTTGGGTGGTACTGGGGATTGAGCCTTTGCATTGAGCTACATCCCTAGCCTTTTATTTATTTATTTATTTATTCCCTTTTTTATTTTGAGGCAGGGTCTTGCTAAATCACTGAGGTTGCCCAGGCTGGGCTTGAACTTGTGATCTTCCCGCCTCAGCCTCCTGAAGTGCTGGGATTATATGTGTGTGCCACCACACCCAGGTTGCTAGATTTAACAAATAAAAACCCAGGCTACTATGTTAAATTTGAATTTCAGATGAGCAACAGGTAATTTTCTTGGTTTAAGAATGCCCCAAATATTGAATGGGTTGTATGTATACTAAAAAAAAAAATAAAAAAAAAATTTGTTGTTTATCTGAAATTCACAGTTAAGCGAGCAGACTTTTGTCTGGCAGCCCTACTCGTGAGCCTGGTCTCCTGAAGGTCCCGCTGAGACATGGGCAGGGAAGAATCCTGCTAACTTGAGCAGACTGACATGAAAAGTGAAATGAGACATAAAGCAGGTCAGTCGAGGGTGTAGGCAGAGGGGAGCCAGGAAGGCAGGGCACAGCTGGACTCATAGTGGAGCTCGGCTGAGGCCTGGGTCCAGCCTGGGCCTGTTGTGGCTGGGAGGCGTCTCCCACTTGACCACAGTGGAGCCCTGTAGCGGTGCCTCTGTGGGGTCCCTGTGCCTGGGTCTGGACTGTGGCTAATGGCTGTGGGTCACACGTGGGATCTGAGACAGGGATACCAACTGCAGTTATGGTGGGAGAGTGGGCTCTGCTCTCCTTCAGAGACAGCAAGCATGGACCTGGAACAGAAGAAAGAGGCTGGGTGTGGTGGTGCATCCTGTAATCTCTGCACTCTGGGAGGCTGTGGCAGGAGGATTACAAATTTGAGCCAAGCTGGGGTAATTTAGTAAATTAGTCAGACCCTATCTCAAAGTAAAAAAATTAAAAAAGGGCTGGGGATGCAGCTCAGTGCAAAGACCCTGGGTTCAGTCCTTAGTACTGTAGACTAAAGAAGGAAGGAAAGGAAGGAAAGAGGGAAGGAAAGAAGAGAAAGAAAGACGGAAAGAAAGAAAAAGGAAGGAGGGAAAGAAAGGAAGAGGAAAGAAGAGCAAGATGGGGAGAGTTCAATGATCTGGGCTGAGGCGAATACGGTACCTTCCTGTTGCTTTGAGCTCTCATTTAACTGGTTACCCTTCAGTGAGACTCTGCAAAGTGGCTGGTTCTCACACTGCCCCACCATGTGCTTGAGGAAACACACGGTTCTGGCAGCTCCCTCAAGGTCCCCAAGCCCACAGGGACGTAAGAGCAAAGTTTGACCCCAGGCTGCCACCATCCCCTGCCCAGCTACCTGCTGTGTTTCCACACTTCCAGCTCTTGCCAGGCTGACCCAACCCCCACCCCCCACCTCCTACCCAACCGAAGTCTAGCCTTGGCTCCGTTGTGGTTTGTATCGCCTCGCTCATGGCACTAAATGGTTTTTTGAGTCACAATTATTTACTACCCCCCAACACGGGGCCTGGCACAGAGTAGATGCCCAGTTAGGGGTCCCCAGGTAACGAAAGGACCGGGCTGAGAGCATGCGGCCTGCCTAGCCTTGAGGGTGAGGGAAGGCAAAGACATGTCTGCACACTTGCATGTCTGCATGCTCTGTTACCACCTGCAGTGGGCTGCCTTCCCACCCTGCGAAACGGTAATATTCTACAGCAGATGCACCAATCGTAATGGGGTAAACAAACCTCACACCAGCTCAGGTGAGGTTTTGTACCAAATCGGGTTTTTTTGTTTTGTTTTGTTTTAAACAACAAACCTTTCAGAATTCAGACCTCTCAGAGTTGTTATTATTTGGAAAGAGAATTTAGGAAATTCCTTGATATGGAAGGAGTGAAAATTGCCTACCTTGCCACTAGAGGGCGCCTGGTCATTACTTTGTCAGGATCCTAATGAAGGTTTTTGTCTCAGCAGCTTGCGGATGCCAGCAAGTTACCTAGCCTGAAAGAACTTCTTGGGTCCTCCAGAGACAAAGAGCAGCGGGCTTGGGACCTGGTTAGCTGGATTTTGTCCTCCAAGGTCTTGACAATCCACAGTGCAGGGAAGGCGGAGGTGAGATTCTGGCTTACAGATTCCTATGGCCACAGAGTCTGGGACAGCACAATCCAGTGTCCCTGCAACCTCCCTGTGCACCACCATGACCTGGGCAGCGGGTCGGAAATGCAGATTCCTGGCCCTCACCCTTGGAGATCCTGATTCACTGTCTGTATCAGTTAGCTTCTGCTGAGTAACAAGCCGTCCCCGACACTGAGTGGCTTCAAAGGCTAAAAGAAATGCTGATTGTGTCTGGTAATTTTCATGAAACTTGCTGTTCTGGTGAGTGGAGTCCGTGGGAGCTGAACCTGAGGCTGTAGGAGGCCATTTCTACAGCACATTTTGCCAGCTTCCCAAATAAACCTGCAATTCTCTTTGCGTTTTTAAAAATTCATTAGTATATATTTGCAATACATAACAATTACATTCATCTGGGGGAATTGGCACCTATTGGGTCTTAATCATTTTTGCTTCCCCATCGCCTCTTTTATGTTTTCAAGTTTGAAAAGATCCAGCAGCTGACTGGTAGCCCTCACATGCCCGTCCCTGTCCCGGACTTCCTATTTGAGATTGAGTACTTTGACCCAGCCAACGCCAAGTTTTACGAGACCAAAGGAGAACGAGACCTAATCTATGCCTTCCATGGTAGCCGCCTAGAAAACTTCCATTCCATCATCCACAATGGCCTGCACTGCCACCTCAACAAGGTGAGGACACTGCTGTCATGGGGGTGCACGGGGGCTCACTGGGGGAGCGCAGAGTGGGCGTGGGGAGGTTTCCTGAGGCCTGGCCACTTAGAGTGTGGCCTGCAGATGAGCAGTGGTACCATTGCCAAGGAGCCTGTGACAGTGCAGAGTCTTGGGCCCAACCTTGACCTTCGATATCCTTGAGTCACTTGAATTTTTCCCCATTACTGGGAAATTGAGCCCAGGGCCTTCACTACATCCCTAGGTCTTTTGGGGGCTTGCTAGGGATTGAACTTGGGGCCTTGCGCTTGCTAGGCAAGTGCTCCACCACTGAGCTAAATCCCCAAGCCCTGCCCAGGTCTTTTTATATTTTATTTTATTTGCGGTACTGGGGATTAGACCCAGGGCCTTCGCACTGAGCTACATCCCCAGCCCTTCTTATTTTTTATGTTGAGACAGGGTCTTGCTGAGTCTCCAAGGTGTCCAGGCTGGGTTTAAACTTGCGATCCTCTTGCCTCAGCCCCCAGAGTGCTGAGATTCCAGGTGTGCGCCACCACACCTGGCTCCCACCTGCACTGTGCCACCACCCACAGGTGATTCCTATGCTGCCTACAGCCTGAGAAGCAGGGTGGGTCCCAGCCTTGGCTGCACGTTTACGTTCCTGGGGGAGCTTTAAAAAAATCCCACTTCATCCCAGACAATTAACTCAGGCTCTCTTGGAGCAGGGCCAGCCATCAGTGTGCTTTAAAAGGCCTCCAGTGATCCCAGTGTGGGACCGACCCCAGCTGCTCAGTGGGGTCCTTGGACCAGTGACCTCTGCATCACCTGTTGTTGGAAATGCAGAGTCTCGGGCCCACCGCAATGCCCAGGATCCACATTCTGACAAGATCCCAGGTGATCCTCAGGCACGTTGACTTCTGAGAAAGGCGCCCCAGAGTGTCAGCCTGGGGGATGTTGATGTATATGCCGAGAGACATGGAGGAGAGGTCCTTTCCTTCCATCCCTGAGCTGCTTTCCTCTTCTTTTTAGGAGTCACAACAGGGCCAGCCTCCCCCTTCTCTGTTTGCACTCATTTTACTCCTGTAAGAGGAAGACTGGGCATCTCTGTGGCCCTGGGCAAATTAATTTGAGCTCCCTGAGCCTCAGTCTCCCCTATGTAGCAGACAAGGACTCCATCACCCTTCTCCTGGAGAGGTTTGGAACAGTTCATGGTACCAAGGCAAGCCCGAGCCAAGCGCCCGTGAAGCAGGGGCTGCTTTTATGGCCGGTGCAGAGGGCCTCCAGCAGCGTCTGTCTTCTTCTTCAGGGGCTGCCTCTGCTCCCTGGGCACAGACTCAGAGGGTGCAGATGCAGCCCTGAGGCTAGAGAGCCTCTTCTCAGCCTGCTGTACCTGGTCAGTGCTGGTGGGTCTTGCGGACGATGCCAGGCTTGCTGGCTCTTAGCTTAGCATTAGGGCTGGCTGCTGGAGTTGGTGGGACTCCGCTGCATCCTGCAGCCAGCCCGGAGAAGTTGCTGCAGGTTATAGTCTTGCACGCAGCCTTCATTTCAATGCCTCCTCGGGGACTTACTACTTAGTTACCTTCTAAGAGTCATTTGGTAAAGCAAATCAACCCCTGGCATTCTCCGCTTGGGCTTTGGTGCAGGCCCAGTGTCCGTCACAGCTGCGGGGTTGTTCTCATGGCAGAGACTCAGGGCTCCTCACTCGTGTGCCTTTCTGCTCATCGCAGCCTTGCACAAGCCGTCTGAGTCTTGGAAAGGGTGAACGTGTGGCAGAAGTAGACGGAGAATTGCTGTGAGTCAGATTGGGGTGCCTGGTAGCCTTGGAAAAAGTCTGTGTCAGCTCGTGAAGGATGCAGACCCTGGCAAGGAGGGCCCCAAAGGCCAAGCAAAAGTTAGTTTCGTTTCTCCTAAGCTTCACTTACGGGGTTTAGAAACGTGGCAGCCTGGTGCCATGGAATAGGGCGTTTCTTAATGTTCTATTGAGTGAGCCCTTCGAGTCCACCCATCTGAAGATACCGACACAGTGGCTCCTGCATAGCAGTTGAACCTCACCTTGAACATCAAAGTCCATCCATTGGTTGCAGCTAATGGAAACTTTAGGAGACGGATTCTGAGTCAGTGTGCAGAAGGGCCAGGATTGATTTATATTGTGGTGGTCATTGTGGTTGCTTACTAGTGTGTTTCCCAAGCCTACTGCAGCCTCGACTTGCAGGGACTTTGCCTGCTGTGCTTCTCACAGTGGGCGTCATTGGCACCCACTAGCAGGGAGCTGTCTCCTCAATTCTGGGGCATTTTCTTAGCCAATACCAACACCAGTGTAGAGTAAAACTTAGCTTGGCCCTCATGTCTGCTTCCTGAATTTGGTCATGGAGTCTGAGGGACTCATTTCTTTTCCGAGGGATGACTCAGAATGCCCTCTCCCTCAGGTGTGCCCGCCTCCCTGTACACAAGGGTGTGACTTTGCTTTTGCAAGCCCATCGGCGTCAGTGTCATTGTGTTTAGTGCAGTCACGTAAGAGGAATGACTGCATGTGCTGTAATGTATGCGCCTGTCGTGTGGTACCCACCCTTGTTGTCACCACCATCTCTGATGTCTCAGGTGTCCCACGTGATGTTTTCTGTGCATTATGTTATTTAATCCTCACCTATGGCCTTGGGACGGACACACCATGATCACCATTTTGTAGATGTAGAAACTGAGCCCCAGTTTCTATAACCTGCCAGGTCGTCGGTGGATTCTAACCAAGATCTGTTTGGATTCTGATGTCTGTTTCCTTCCTCAGCCGTGACCACAAGGAACCGTTACTTTGCCAGGCTAGGTGGCCAAATCCACAATCAGTGAAACAGTCGTCACGTGGAATGTGTTTAGTAATCAACCCTGTGATGATGTCATAGGCTATTCGATCCTATGTCCTCCTAGGAAAAAAGGCAGCTTGGAAGTTTTTGTGTTTGCAGCCCTGTTGAAGAAAGACTGTGCTATCTTGCTGGGTCCACTGTCCATTCACTTGTAGTGTCTCTCTTCTGTCGGCCTCTGCCATTGCAGACATCTTTGTTTGGGGAGGGGACCTACCTCACGAGCGACCTGAGCCTGGCCCTCATTTACAGCCCCCACGGCCACGGGTGGCAGCACAGTCTCCTTGGCCCCATCCTTAGCTGCGTGGCTGTGTGCGAGGTCATCGACCACCCTGACGTCAAGTGCCAAAGCAAGAAAAAGGGTGAGTGAGCCCTCGCCTGCACCCCTGGGGGTGCAGCCGGCTGTTGTGGGAGCACATTACGAGGTGCGGGGGGTTTCGTCTAGAGCAGTGCTGTGCTGGGTCGGGTGGGGCCTGCCTTGAAGGAGGGAAGAGCTGCTTAGGGATTGAAGGCAGGATGGAAAAGATCGCTCGGTGCAAGGTGGTCAGTGAGAAGGGCCTGGTGAGGGGCAGCTGAGAGGAGGGAGCAGTTGTGGTGGGCCAGGTGGTCAGGGAAAGCTTGGGAGCCTGCGATCCCAGCCCTTGGGCTGCTGAGACAGGAAGATTGTAAATTTGGGGCCACCCTGGGCCACACAGAAAGGCCCTGGTGGGGGTGGGGGAGAGGAGAAAAGAAAGCAAACTTTGGGAAGGATTTTTAAAATTTTTATCTTATTATTTTAGTACTGGGATTGTACCCAAGGCCTTTGCCCTGAACTACATCCCTAACCTTTATTTTTTATTTTATTATGTAGTATTATTATTTTTTAGACAGGGTCTTGCTATGTAGTTCAGTAATCCCGCGTGCTGGGATTACAGGTGTGTACCACCACACTGCGCTGAGTTTTATCCCCAGCACCCAACAACAACAACAACAAAAACAAAGTTTCATTAAATTGCCTACATGGGGATGAAACTTGCAATCCTTCTGCCTCAGCCTCCCAGAGCACTGGGGTTATAGGTGTGTGCCACAGTGCCCAGCAAGGTTTGACAAGCGGAAGTTACGTGCATGAGGTGAGGGCACAGGCTCCTCGAGGGTTGGAAGTAGGTCTTATTTATTTTTGGGCCCCCGGTGTCAGCAGAGAGCCTGGTTTGTATTTGATATTCAGTAGACATTTGGTAAGCTAAAGGGAAGGGCGCCAGGTCCAGACCCTCCGAACTACTCCTCTGTGTGCTCCGCCCACTGGGAACGAGAGGGGCAACTGAGGCCGCGGGGAGCAGATCCTGGGTGCTCCAGGGAGCAGATGACTGGCCACCACCTCACTGCGTGCCCTGATGTGTCCCAGGGACTCTGCCCTGTGCCTCCTGCTGTGTTCCCTCTTCCAAGTCTGGAGAGTCACAGAACTGTCATTCAGCCTCCAGAACTCGCCTTTCAGTTTGACTAAGAAGAAGAGAATTCAGAAAACTGACTGTTCCGGCCTCTAATGTAAAACAAGTGGAGTCCTGAGGAACGGGACCGGGTCTGACCCCATCATCCCAAACCAGACGGCCTGGATATTTATTTGCAATTGTAATCCTTAGGAAGTTTGCAAATTGTGACATTAAACATCAGAACCAAACCTTACAGCCCCTGCTGACTCCCCACCCTTGGTAACGCTTTTTCTTGTTATGAAAAGAAAACGTTGTTCTTATTTTGGTAGAAATCTTGGTAGGAAGGGTGGAAGATAAGTGTATGAAGAAGCTCAAATCTAGTGTGGTTTATTCAAAATGCCTACTAAGGACCTTGTTTCATTCTTTTTTTTTTTTTTTTTTTTCTGTGGGGAGGGTGCTGGGGATCGAACTCAGGACCTTGTACTTGCTAGGCAAGTGCTCTACCACTGAGCTAAATCACCAACCCAAGGGCCTTGTTTCAGATTAAGGCCCTGAAATTTTTTGTTTTTGTTTTTATTTTTGTTACTGTTTTGTTGCTGCTGTTGTAGCCATCAATTTGCCTCTTCTCTTTGCTTTCTCCATTCAGTTGTCTTATCTTTCTTGTATCTTTTATATTTTTCTATTCCTTTTCCCCTCCTCTCCTTTGTCTCTGCCTGGCAAATACTCCTGCTCGTTTGTCTATTTTCAGTACTGCAGATGGACCCCGGGGATTTTTATTTTTTCTTTTGAGACAGAGTCTTGCTGAGTTGCCCAGGATGGGCTCAAATTTGTGATCCTCCTGCCTCAGCCTCCCAGAGTACTAGGATTACAAGTGTGAGGCCTCACACCAGGCTGGATTCTCCTGTTTCTGGTGCTGTTTTATATACCCACACAGCCCCATTCCTCAGCCTTCTGAGGCTTCTATATCCTTAGGACCAGAAGGTTTAACTCATTTTTTTTTTTTTTTTTGGTGCTGGGGATCAAACTCAGGACCTTACGCTTGCTAGGCAAGTGCTCTAACCACTGAACTAAATCCCCAGCCCCCTCATTTCTATTCTTAATTTGCTTTTTTAGTTCTTTTATGTCCTTCCCAGTAAACGTGTGCTTTACTCTCCCTGTTCAGATTCTAAGGAGATAGACCGCAGAAGGGCGAGAATCAAGCACAGTGAAGGAGGAGACATCCCTCCTAAGTACTTCGTGGTCACCAATAACCAGCTCCTGCGAGTGAAGTACCTGCTCGTGTATTCGCAGAAGCAACCCAAGAGGTAAGACAGCGGTCCTGGGCTTGGGGATGTAGCTTCAAGGTAGAGCGCATGCCCAGCAAATGTGAGGGCCCAGGTTTGATCCCCAGCCCTGTGGGGAGAAAGAAGAAAGATGGCCGTTGCCCAAAGGCCAGGAGGCCAGCTACAGCCCATGTTCAGGGAATTGGTTTCTTCGTTTCAGCCTTGATCTCCCCCCAGCCTTGGGCCGTCATGCTCTGGAAGGCAGACACAGCATTGTAGGGCTGCCTGTTTTAGTGAAAAGTAGAGAAAGATTTTAAACATGTCTTTTTTTGCTGACTGAAAGAAGCCAGACTGGCAGCTCCTTAGCCGCTGTGCCGAGGAGGTAGAGCCAAGAGGCAGGATGGTGACCGGACACGGGTTGAGACAGTGTGGCCCGGCTCAGTCCTTTCCCACAGTGGCTGCTGAATCAGTGCCTGTCCCTCTGTGGACCTACTTCGTCTCTACTCCTTCGCACTTCGTCTCTACTCCTAAAATGCGAGCGCTGAGCTGGGGTGTGATAGAACACTTGCCTAGCAAGCATGAGGCCGGAGGTTCGAGTCCTAGCCCTGCAAATGATAAATAACCTCAGCTTGGTTGTGCCTGCCTGAAATCCCAGTATTCCGGAGACTGAGGCATGGGGATTGCAAGTTCAAGGCCAGCCCGGGCTACATAAGAGATACTGTCTATTACAACCCTATCTCAATAGATAAATAAAATGAGAGTTGACCCCAGCTTCAGACAAAGGCCTTCAACTCCGAAGAACTGCGGTGGGATACCTAATGCCATCCCAGCAGCAGGGTGCATTCCTGGCGCCCATGGTAGAGCTTCCTGTGCGAATGGGCAGCAGGTGAACAGCCATGACAGGAAAAGGGGCCGCTTTTAGTAATGTCACTCTGACTTGTACACACCAGTGGTTTCCAGATTTCATACACCAGTAAAATCCACCTCTACCTGAATTCAGAAATCTGTATAGGTTCTTGCGTCTAGGAACATTATCCTTTGGTTTAGACGTCTGACTTTTTCCACTTGAACATTCCATTCCTTTCCCACTTCCTCCTGGAGTGTGTCTTTTGTGAATGGTTTAGAACATCTTCTGCTGGACCAAAGAGAATTTTCCCAGCTCAGATAAATATCTTTACGTGTCTGAAATTGAAAAGACTTTGGCTAAGTAACCCGCAGCATCTTGGTAGAGACCCCTAGCTGGGTCATTCTCCTAGACACCAAAGTCTTGCTTAAGAGAAGATGGGTTGAGGGGCTGGGGATTTAGCTCAGTGTTAGAGAGCTTGCCTAGCAAGTGCAAGGCCCTGAGTTCGATCCCCAGCACCCTGCCAAAAAAAGAAAAGAAAAGACGGGTTGTAAAAGATAAAAGAGGAGCCAGGTGTGGTGGTGCGCATCTATAACCTCAGCTACTTAGGAGGCTGAGGCAGGGGGACCACAAGTTCCAGGCCAGCCTGGGTGGCTTAGTGAGATCCTGTCTCCAAATGAAAAATAAAAAGGTCTGTGGATGTAGCTGAGTGGTAGAGCGCCCCTCGGTTCCTTGCCTAGTACTGATGGGGGGAAAAGGCAGCCAGGATGAGCTCATTGTGTAGCTGTCTTTGTGCATTTAGAAAATGTTCCACTGAAGGGCTCGTTGGTGCCAGGGCAAAGAGCTCCAGATTTTTCAAGCAAAGCCGCATGGCTCATGCAGAGGATGAAATTCATCATTTCATCTTCTTTGAGCCAGAACTCATTACACACACTTAAAAAAAAAATGTCTTGTTCTTGTTCCCAACATCACTCGTTTCCCCTCACACAGGGCTTCCAGCCAGCTCTCCTGGTTCTCCAGCCATTGGTTCATGGTCATGATGTCCCTGTACCTGCTGCTGCTGCTAATAGTGAGTGTCCTCAACTCCTCCACTTTCCAGCACTTTTGGAATCGCGTGAAGAGATAATCTTGCTGGGCCTGGTGTGGGGCCGCCTCAGCCATGTGCCTTGTGATAGCCTGTTGTCTACCTCCTTTGCCTCATGTCCAGCCAGGCTGAGCCTAGGGGACCGTCGGCGACGACAGGACGGTTTTCTGTATGCCATAAACCTACTGGTTGCCTTTGATAGTGCTCGCAGCCACACTCTAGTCTGTGGGGACCCGGCTCCTGGGTTTCGGAGGAGCCCTGTCATCCGCTCCTTCTTCAAGGGTCCTAGGGAGTTGGCTCTTCAGCCAGGCCGAAGGAAAAGTCCTGCTGTGTTTCAAAACAAAGCGTCCTAGCCGTCAGTGGTGTGTTTGCAATCGCTTCTGGCAGAGGTTGGCTGTTTCTCTAGTGCATTCTGGAAGGCGGATGAGTGTAGTGGGGACTATAAATCACTAGGTGGTTGCCTTGTTTTGACTCAAGACACTCAAGAGAGACAGTCATGTTTCGCATAAAAATCAGTGGGATTGTTTTTGGATTCCATCAGCTTTGGTATGTGAGTGCAAAACATTTTCACGGTTTTCTCAAATCAACAAACAGCCTCCTACAGCTGGATCTCTGTCCCTCAAACCATGGATGAGAATGGGAGGAGTCAGAGGCCTGATTAAAAAAAAAATACAGACCTAACAATGAGCAGCTCAAGCCGTCTTTTTCTAAAAATTACCAACTGCTGATTACAGCTGAAATGGAACCAAATGTTTGTTTTATGATTTTTTTTTTTAAATAGCTGTTTGGCAAATTAGTCTTTGTGCGTGGAGCAAAAGGGGAAATTTCCAAACCTAGAGCACCGTTTGGCCAGGATCCATAGCTCTCTGCTGGCTGTGTTTTAGAGAGAGGTTGCCGAGCTGCAGGCTCACCCCTGTGCCCCTTCTCACGAGGCTGCCTTGATCGTGGCCTGCCAGCCACAAGCGCCATGCTGCTGGCCTCTGGGACAGAACGTGCCGCCGAGCCGCTGACAGCCGTCTGCAGAGGGGGCCGGTCCCACGGATGCAGCCCGGCTTGGTGTTCTCCGGCCTTCTCTGCCTGCTGGGATTCAGCCCTCATGGATCCCTGTCTGGTCCGAGGATGGGATTTCTGCAAAGAAAGGGGAGAAAATCACGTTTCTATAACTTGTAAAGTTGTGAAAAAGCCACTGTCACAGTTTTTACATTGAATATTGGAACACTTCAAAAATAATAAAGGTATTTTTCTAATGACCACGTCGTCTTTGTGACCACTGTCAGCCTCTGTGTGTCTGCTGTGTGTGCTGTGGTTACGAACCTTGTCTTCTCTTTGCCTGCTCACGGCGGCCGTTCGGTAGGTATCTAGTGGATGGGATCGCTGGTCCCCGAGCTCCCAAGTAGGAGCACCTGCTGTGCACCAGGCACCAGGGACACAGCAGGATCAAAGGGCCTGCCCTCCAGGGGGTGACAGTTACAGTGTGAGCAGGTGCACGAGCATCTCGGGAGTGAGGCTGGTGTGGCAATGGCATCATCAAGGCGTCCTGGGGGCTGCTTGGCACAGGGTCCTGACATGGTCCAGGATCAGGGATATGGAGGTGACAAGTGTATGTAACGCATCTCCTTGTACTGATTTCTTTTCCACGACAACCCTCACCCGCTCTAAGAGACGAGGCACTGAGAGTATGACAGCTTACCCAGCGTTTTATGGCTAGGAAGTAGCCGATCTGGGCATTGAACCTAGCAGACAGGTTTCAGTGTCCATCTCTTCACCAATCTCCTCATCCCACCCGACTCCCCCAAAAGGTGTGGTGGTGCATGCATATAATCCAAGCACTCAGGAGGCTGAGGCAGGAGGATTGCCATGAGTTCAATGCCAGCCTGGACTACATAGGGGCTACAAAGTGAGACAGTGTCTCAAAAAAAAAAGAAAAAAAATTGACGATTAAAAGGTCTGATAGGATAGGGCCCAGCAGAGAGTAAATAGCTGAGATGCATTGTTGTCCTGGTCTTCTTCATTGTTGTTTGTTTTTAGTGGCCCGGCAGAGCAGGAACCCCGCAAAGGGGACAGAGTATGTGTGTTCAAAGAAATAGAAAACCGAGAGTGTCGCAGAAGCTAGGAAGGGGAGGTAGATGAGCAGTGTCAAAGCTGCCGAGAAATCCGGGTTGTACCACCTGCAAAGCGTCTGTTGGGCTTGTTGCTGGCATTGATGGTGAACTTGGCAGGAGCAGTTTCCTTAGGGGACGAAGACCACGTGGCTGTGTCATCTTGGGCACAGTGTCCAGGAGGTCTCCGTTCCTCAAAACCTGGCCATACATCTCAGATTATGAAGGCCTGCTTTGGTTTGAATCTGGTCTTGTTTAGGCAGTGTTTATTTCATTCTTTTTTGTGGGGGGCTGCTGGGGATTGAACTTGGGGCCTTGCACTTGCTAGGCAAATGCTGTACCCCTGAGCTAAATCCCCAACCCAGGCAGTGTTTATTTCAACCATAGCCCTCTCTTTTTCCTATCTTCCCTGTGCAGCCCCATACCCCCCCCCAAAAAAGAGAAAAATGATAATACTGATGTGATTATGGGGACAGGCGGGTAAATAAAGAACAATCCTGACCTCCAACGGCTCCAGGCTGGTGGACGGTCACCAGACGGGTGTTTTGACAAGGGGGAAGGAAATTACTAGAGCCGGCTGGGGGGAGTTGGAGTGGGCAGGGAGGAGGACAGGGCTGAGCTCATCCTTACTCCCCTGGAGTCTGGGCACTTTTGTTTTTGTAGTTCCCCTTCCTGTATAAGAAAAAATGTAAAATTATATTTTACAACTGCATTGGGAAATACAGAAAACTAGAAACACTTTCTTCCATTTAAACATTGTTTTTTCCTCCTGATTTCAAAAGAAATCAAAACATTTTCCTAATGTGGGCCTTAGGCACTGTCCTGCTTTGTCTAATGGATGAGTCAGCCCTGGCCCCCTGCGTACCTGGGATTGGAGAGGTAGGAAGGAGGAAAACGCTCAAGGAGACTCACGGCTCCATGTTGCATCAACCCCAAATCTAAGACAGATCCCGTAGGCTCGTCAGCCCTCGGGAGGGGCAGGTTTGGGGTGCTGGGGTTTGGGAGCTCAAGAGGCTGGCAGTGGGCCCTGCATGGGGGAGGAGGAAGCTCTGTCCTCAATGGCAGAGGTGCCCAGGGGCCAGGAGCTTCACCAGGCAGAGGAGACCAGATGGAGGTTCAGTTGGAGCCACCTTACACTGGGGCTTGGCCCTTGTCAAGAGTAACCCCCTGGACCTCTGTCACTAATGCCAGTGTGTGCGGGGAGGGGCAGCTTTGGGAGAGGTGGCAAGTGGCACTGTCACAGGTGAGGTGCCTGCTGGGAAAGGTGCCAAAACCTCTAAACTGCCAGAAATGGAGTTTTTACTCTGCGGGGTTTGGGCTAAGTGTTGAAGAGAGAGAGATGGAGCAAGCGATGTGATTCAGTGTCATTTCTGATTAATTCCTTTCATTAAACACTGATTGCCTACAAGCTGGGAGGGGGTGCAGAGCTGGTGATTTAAAGAGCCCAATTCAGATATTTTTCTTTAGAACGTGGCCCCTTTGCATCTCAGCCCATCCACCACTAAGCTCGGGAGGTTTGTGTTGGCATGGAATCCGCCACATTGCCCTCCCTGTTGCCATGGTGATTCTCAGGCCCTGGGGCTGGATTCGGCTCCTCACACAAAAACGGGGCCACGCCTCTCCCCAGGCCCCTGCACAGCCCCCTGCCCTCCCTGTACCTCTTCTTCCCCGTGCCCCACCTCTGGAGTTTTCCATCACTCAGCCGTTGTTTGTTTTGCCTTTGTCTGTGTCCTCCCCCACCCTCCTGCCATGGTTTTCAGTTTGTTTCCAGACTGTCTGGGGCTGTGCACCATGGAGACCGTGCTGGGCTGCCTTGAGCCCTGATCTGGTTAGAATAAGCCCCTCTCCTCTGCAAGCATCTCTGCCCTGACATTTTGGAACATGCAGAACAAATCACGACATTTCGCAGCAAGATGGAAGCCACCGGCTCCACCCACTCTCCTGGTGCCCTTGTCCACCTGGAAAGAGGTTTTCAAAAATTTCCAGTGTCCCGCTGCAGTGTCTGGAGGCTGAAGGGAGGCAGCAAGTCCTGAAGCCTTGATACCAGCCCCTGGGCTGTGTTTTGCTTATGTGAAGGATTGTAGCGTGAAGTTGATGCCTCTGCATTAAAATTCGACTGCAAGCTTCTTGAGGGCAGGGCCTCAGTCATCTTTTATATCTGTGTATCCAAATTGTGGTGGGTGACAAGTTTGTTGAGTAAATAAATAGCTGAAAAGATGCAAGAAATTTCTCTGCCACAGCCTAGGGTAATGGGAGAAAGTTGACAAAAGGGGCTTGAAGTTAGACTGGACAGGAAAATGCACTGGTGAGGCAGTGTGGGTGGGTGAGTGTTTCAGGTTGTCGCTTGATTTCAGGTATTCCCATCTTTATCTTCTCTTTTGGGGTTAGTGAGGCGAGCCGGAAGGACGGAGCCTTATGTTTTATTTAAAGTACAAATGGGCCCGGGAGACTGATTTGATGCTTATTCATACACGTGTAAATGACTAATAGCAAAGCCTTTCTTAAGAACAGGTCTTAGTAATGAGTGGGGGTGGTGGTAAAAGGAAAAGAAATCACTTGGAAATTCAAAGGCACAAGGAGTTTTCGATCCTGTCAGAAGGTGGAACCACTGGAGTCAAGTCTTGCTCTGTCGCTATTTGGCTGAGGGAGGACTCCAGTGACACGGTCGTGGTAACATCAGGTCGGTCAAGCTGCCCACCAAAGGGGCAGGCCAGTGACCAGGCCAGTCTGAGCTCCCAGAAGGATAGCTTGCAGATCATTTTAAAGATGCAGTTTTACTGTCCTTGAGCAAGTTCTGTCTGTCTAAAACGGGCCCATAACATATTCCTGGCAGAGATTTGTGGGGATTTAGGACTACCACTTCATTTCTGTTTTTAAAGGACTTGAGGGTGCTTGAAAAGCGGTACCCTCTTTGATCTTTGGCCGTGGTTTCGTTTGGATAAGGCTGCCTGTTGCTCATTCACCTTGCCGGTGTCATACAAGCGTCCCCTCTGGGCACTAGCAAAGTGGCCTGATGCCCCCTCCAGCTGCATGTTCCGTAGGTGGAGCAGTGCTTGGCCTCATGGGTGACTCCAGACATGGGCATGTAACCCAGTCACATAGTAGAATCTCAGTAAAATGAACCCCAGTTTTTGCTGGGGCTCCCGGGAAAGAGACTTGCTTTTCCACTGGTCCTGGACACGAGAGGCTGACCTTTCTGCTGCCATGTGACATCTCACAATGCCTGTGACAGGGAGGAAGGCAGTGCCACCGAAACCTGCGATACTGTTTGAGTACTGAAGCCAGTAGTCCCTAACGCCAAGATTTGTACTTGTGTGACCCATAAATTCCTTTTTATTTAACAGTTTAAACTGGGTCTTGTGGAGAGTAATAGGGAGGGATCCTAACTGATGCCCTTTGCCATCCTGCAGCAGCATTGTGTCTGCTGCATATCTGTCATTAACTATAGAACGGTGCGACGTCCAGACTGCCGAGTCTGGATTGGTAGAGTTTGGCTGTCCTGGCCCCTGCACTGTCCCCATGAGGCACTCCAACCTGTGCAAGATGAGAGATGTGGAAAGTAAAGGGAAAGCCAGTGTGTTCTCTTCCAGGGGCGTCTGCAGCCTCAGTGTTAAGCTGCCGGCTTGGATCAGTTTGGGCGCTTCGCCAGAAAGGCTTCTGCCTGGGAAACACCGTGGTGTTCTGAGGCCTGGATGCAGCGCTGGACAGAGGGGACAGGGCTGGGGTTCCAGGCTACACAGAGGGGCCTGGCTCCGTGGAAGAGCAGAGGCGGGCTGCAGCCACTGGAGAAGGGGCGAGGGACAAAGATTCTACCACTTAGTGAGTGCCTCCTACGTGATGCACATACTGAAAGAGTTAATGCTTGCAGTATCCCTGCAAGGAAGACACTGCCCTCTTTGTAGAAGAAACAGGTTTGGGGAAGTAATTTTCCCAGGGGAAAAAGCCAGAAAGGCAGGACCACAGCCAACTCCACAACCGGAATATCAGCAAAGTGGGCAGCACGATGCCGTCGCTCTTACAGGGGTTGGGGGAGCAAAAGGGAGCTGAGCTGGTGCTATCGGGAGGCTGGCGTGCCAGCGCCGAACCCAGGTCCTCTTCAGGCTGAGGCCATTAGCTTTGCTCTGCTTCATAAGCAGGGGGCCCGTGCAATGCAAGAAATGAATCCCACTCTTGTCAGCTCTGGTCAGCCATCCACCCTGTCCCTGCAGACCCAGCAGGTGTACCTGGAGGTACACACAGCATTGCATGCCGGGCAGCCAGGGGACACCCCTCTCTCCCACCCCACTACCAGCTCTGAGCTCCAGCGGCCAGCCCACTCTGATTGTGATTTCTTCAAGACCAAGTATCCAGGGGCTGCCAGCTGCCAAATCCTCCTGATTGTCCGGGATGTTCCCGACGTCTGAGGATAAACAGTCTCTCCTGTCTGGCCAGCTGTGCTGAGCGGCATTCCTGTCTTGGCCCGCTTGGCTGGTGAGGCTGCAGCCCGTGTCTACTTCCAGCAGAGGCCTGGGGGACCTGGCGAGAGGTGGAGGGACACGGGAGGACACCGTGTGTCTCCAGTCTGGGCAGGACATTCTCTCCTCTGAGTCCCTGTTTTGCTTCTGTCCCAGATGCCACAGACTCAAGCCGCTGCCAAGCGTGGCCTTGAGTTTTGTGATGTGCTGACGCTGTGCCACTGTCCTGGGGGTTGGATCCCCTTTACCTGTGTCCAGGAGCTGCCTGGAGATTTTGAGACACCTGCATGAGTCTAGCGATCTCTGAAGTCCTGACACCCATATGGCTCATTTGACGGAAGCAGACACAGAGTTGAGGCTAAAGGGGACTAGAACCCTTGGCCTTTGATTCCTGTGGCCTTGGAATATGGCGGACGCTGTGAGCACAGTGGCGTCAGGGCCTGTGAAGGAGAGGAGCTGCCCATGGTTTTGGAGAGGAGCAGGGGTGTTTTCAGCTAGGCCTGTTTTGCAGATCAGGCTGGACCGTTTCCTGAGGAAGCAGGGCCCCTGGAAAGCACCATCCCCTGGTTGCTCCTAAATCATCCTGTCCTGAGCAGAGCTGGGGCAGCAGGACCTGAGTGCGGCTATCACTGTCCAGAGTCCAGCACCCGGCCTGGCCAGGCCGCAGGAGGTGGCTGGGGACCAAGGGGAGAGTCCTGGGGAAGGGGAGCAACCCCAACACACACCATTTGCTTCTCTGCCTGAGAACTGGCCTGAGCCAGCGGGGGAGGAGAGCTCAGTCTCCCCCGAGCCAGTCTGCAGGGGGCAGGGATTCCTCAGGAGCCCTTGGCTGCGCAGATAGAGGGGAGGGAGGCAGACAGCGTGGGAGCCCCGGGTGGCCTGGAGTCCCTACGGACAAGTGTCTCACTCCCATCTGTCTCGGCCTACAACTTTGCTTAGTGATCAGCGTGATCAGCGTGACTGTGCTGGGTTTGTCTTCATGGGTGGCTACATTTTGGTTGGATACGGTTTCCCTGTGGGAATTGTGTGCTTGTGTGTACATGTGCATTTCTGAGTCAGCTGTGAATGTGCGGATACTTTTTCTTTTTTTTTTTTGTGCGTTAGGGTCTGGCTATGTAGTATGTAGTTCAGGATGGCCTTGAACTCACTATGTAGCCCAGGCTAGCCTCAAACTTGCTATGTAGCCCAGGCTGGCCTCAAACTTGTGGAGATCTTCCTGCCTCAGGTTCCAGAGTGCTGGCATTATAGGTGTGCATCACCATATGGGGCTAGATACGGGTATTTTTGAAGGAAAGGTCTTTGCAGAGATGAATGGGTTTGGACCTGTGTATATGCATCATGGGAATACACATGTCAGGTCCTATTGGTGTAAATATGAGCTTGTCTTTCTAGACAGAAGCTTAGGCATGTGTGTCTCTGGAGCATGTACATATTTGTTGTTAATATGTCCATGAGCCTCTGGAAGCATGTGTATGTTTGTATTATGCACAAGCATTAACTCATTCACTGATTCATTCATAAAGTGGTTGGCCCACGTGCTCCACGGGTATCTTTAAAGTGCTTGCTCTGTTTCTAGCCTTGCCCTGGCACTGAGACTTCAGAGAGGGGTCTGTGGCCGTACTGGAGCCAGACTGTGGCCATCTAAAGGGCAAGCCTAGTGCCAGGTCCTTTCTTGTGCCTGTTTCCTCGGGGGAAAGGAACTGAGGCAAGTGGAGAGTTTAAAAGTGATACAGTACACCAGTCTAAGTGCCTCCGTGTGTCTTTGCCTGTGTAGACTTGTCTACTTTTGTGAATGTCCACGTGTGTTTCTCTGTCTGTCTGTCTGACCTCTTGGAGGGCACAGATTTCCTGCCTTCTCTTCCCTCACCTGGGTGGATTTAGAACTACAAGACAGGCTGGGAGGGTTGGGGATTTAGCTCAAATGGTAGAGCACTTGCCTAGCAAGTGCAAGGGCCTGAGTTCGATCCCCAGCACCCCCGCACCCAAAAAAAGACAGGCTGGGGTGGTAGACGGGACACTGACCGATACTGGCTCAGACTCACTGTGCGATCTGGCCTCAGTTTCCTCATCTGTAGAATGAGGAGACTACGTTACCTTGTCGTTAACCGCGTAGGCCTTGTTTAGATGACAGAAAGGATATGCCTGATTCCTGAGTTAGTTACTTTTTAGGGATCAGATGGGGAGCTCCCTAATTATAGAAGCTTTGGCTTTAGACAGAAGTGGGATTGAACACCACCATGCCATATGTGAGCTGTGTGTCCTTCGGAGTTACTTACCTCCCTCTAGAGTGTTATGAGGATTAAATAAAATACTGTGTAAAGTGTTGAGCATCAGCCAGGTGCTCAGTAGATGTCCAATAGATAATAGTTTCTATCAGCTCTCATATCCTACCAGTTCTAGTTTGGTGCGGTGTTGACTAATTAGATTTGTTTAAAGCACATGTTTAGGGAGTCCTGGACCACTGTTGTTGGGGGGAGTGGGGACAGTTAGGGGAGAAAATGGGGCTCTGTCTTCCGAGAAGCCACTGACTCAGCTCTGTGGGGGAGCCACTGCCTCTTCCTCTGCCCCCATTCTCCCATGCAGACCCTTGACATCTTCTCAGTCTCCTGTCCATGCAGGTTCAAGCTCCTCTCCAACCTGGCTCTGCCCCAGCCCCTCCCCCGTGCTGCAGGATGCTGAGCTAAGCAGGATCAGGCCACAGGGCGGAGCTGGGTCAGGTAAGGCCTCGGCTCCCCGACATGTCCATGCCTGCCTGCCCACATCCAGCCAGGGCAGCTGTCCCCATGCTTGACACTGCTGGGGGGGTGGTGGTGGACATCGCTTTGCTTCTGGCATAGGCAGGCAGCCTTGGAGCCCTGGCGCACTGGGGAGACACGGGAGACCGCCACGATTCCTGTCCCCTCAAGGCTCCTAAAATGGCTGAGTTCCAGCAGGAACAGCACAAAGAGAGTTGGGGGAGGGCAGGAGACAGGTCCCAACCAGGGCCGGTAGGGGTGCCCATCCTGGGAATCCCCTGGAGCCTGTGAAAACTGGCGGCTTCATTGCCCTCCTGAAAATATCCCTGACCTGGAGGGAATGAGGGAGGGGTCCAGGGTGCAGCCAGGCTTGCTGAGTTGGGAAATGCTGTCCGAGTGAGCTCAGGGTGTCCCTGGCCCTAGGGCAGGCCGGGAGAGGGTCTGCCCTGCAGGTCACCCTGGTCCCCACTCTAGCCCCACGCACAACTGGCTGGGTGGTCTCTCAGCTCCAGGGGTTCCCAGGGAGGTAAGAGTCACTGGAGCTGCAGATGACCCTCTGGGGGTCATCTACCATGTCTGGGTGGCTCTGTTTAAGGCCAGAACTGGGAATTTTCCTTCTGAGGGAGGAAAAAAAAAATAAAAAGCGAAGGAGCAATGGGTGGGTTGTGGCCACAGTAATGTGTTTAAGGAAATTTCTGCATCATGCTGGCCAGGACAGGGAATGTCTGGTCAAAGAGCTGCTGACGGCCAGGGTCTCTGTAAGTAAACAGGCCGCCTCCGATGGCCACCTTGAGCTCATTTTGCTCAGCAGTGCGAGAGGGGTGATGTCACTGCAAGAGGGACCTCCTGGTCAAGGAGTTTGTCAGTGAGCAGGACGGAGGCTTGGTGATCGCTGGAGGCCCAGGCACTGCCGCCCATTTATTGCAAACAGCTGCTTCCCAGACCAGCTGCACTGTCGCCCTCCCACACACACACACCCCCCTCCCAGAGGACTCAGGCCACATCTGCGCCCCGCAGTGGCAGAGGTGCTCCTGGGAAACTTGCATGAACTGTTCCAAGCCCCGGGTCCCCTCAGGGCCGCTCTGTCCTTGAGAGCTAGGCCTCCCCTAGCCATGGAGAGGGGCATGAGGCTCAGTTCAGTCGCCAGGCATGGCCAGCAGGGATAGAGGCTCGCGTGGGCCCCAGGCCGTGTGGACAGTGGTGACGTGCACTGTGCCGGTCTTCTGGGGCCAGGCTGCCAGGTCCTGTGGGAGTTTCCATGAGCAGAGAGCCCAGGCCACGAGGCCAAGAGGGGCGGTGAAGATGCCACAAAGCCCGCTCTGTGCCTCCTCTGCAGGCTCTTCCCGAGCGCTGGGCTGCAGGGGACGCTTTTATGGGTTGAAAGGGCGCAGCTGCCAGGGATTGGGACAGGCTCGACAGCACCCCTGTCTCCCCCTGAACTACCCCCACCTTGATTCCTGGCTGGGGAATCGGGAACAGTTACTCCAAGAAGAGAGGTGGCTGAAGCTTCTTGAGTGAAGGCCTGGGCCTTCCTTGTGCTTTTACGCATCCCCCAGATCCGGGGCCAACTTCACAGGGGCCCATCAGTCACACAGGCCTACCCCACACTTTCCGGAGCATCCAACCAGCCCACGCAATTGCTGCCTGTGTGGCTCTAGGATGGCCCGGAACCTCAGATTGACTGATGGGCTTGAGGAGGACCCACCACTTCCCTGTCAGCAGCCTGGCTGATCAATGGGCCACACCACTGATGTTGCCAGTCATCAAACAAAGAGTCACTAAGCACCCTGCTTCGGCGGTGCCAAGTCTTGTGCTGGATGCACAGGATACAGGACAAAATAGATTCCTGCTTTTAGGGAGCTATCTAGAAGTAAACAGTAATGAAACCAGATGTGGTGGCGCAGGCCTGTAATCCCAACACTTGGGAGGCTGAGGCAGGAGGATTGCTGAGAGTTCAAGGCCAACCTGAACTATACAGCGAGGCCTGTCTCAAAACAAAACAAAACATAGGGGCTGGGGATTTAGTTCACTGGTTAGAGTACCTGCCTTGCAAGCACAAGGCCCTGAGTTCAATCCCCAGCACTGGAAAACAAAACAAAACAAAACAAAACAACCTTCCCACAAAGAAAATTCCAGGCTCAGACCACTTCACGGGTAGATTCTTCCAAACACATAAGGAAGAAATGCACTAATTTGATGTAAAATCTTCCAGAAAATCAAAAAGGAGGGAAAGAATATTTCCCCATTACCCCAGAAATATTTTGGGAAGAGAACAGTACAGATTAATATCCATGAATGTAAATGCAAAAGGTTTTTGTCAAAATTTTATAACGGTAAACCCAGCACTATATAAAAAGGTAATTCTTCATAACTAATGGGTTTTACCCAGAAACGCCAGAGTTGAGTAACCTTTGAGAATGAACTGATGCAATTCACACATTTACAAACTGAAAAATACAAAAATATGTGTGATCATGAATAAGTGCAGAAAAAGCATTTTAAGAAATCCAGCATTTATTTCTGATTTAAAAATTAAAAAAAAAAAACACTCAGAAATGTAGGAAAAGAAGGGAACTCCTGCAGCCAGGCCTGGGGCGTGTTTCTGTACTCCAGCTGCTTGGGAGCTGAGGCAGGAGGATCGGTGGATCTCAGCTCTTTGGGGCCAACTTTCGCATCACAGTGAAGGCCGCCTTAACCATAAGAGAATTTCCTTAGCCTAATAAATGGTGCCTAATAAATGATATTAGCTTGCTGCTAATATCATACTTAATGGTTAAAGATTGAACACTTTTCTTCTAGGATTGAGAATGAGGCAAGAATTATCTGTCTTTACGACTTGTGTGTAAAATTGTACTCATCCTAGCCAGTACCATATAATTACATACAATTTGGGAAGCAAAATTAAAACTATCTTTTCGTTGTTGTTACTGGGGATTGGACCCAGGGATGTTCTACCCCTAAGCCCTTTTTACTTTTTATTTTGAGACAGGGTCTCCCTAAATTACGCAGGCTGGCCTTGAACTTGGGATCCTTCTGCCTCAGCCTCCCAAGTAGCTGGGATTACAGATGTGCATCATTGTGTTCAGCAAAAATGTCTTTATTGACAAATGGTGTGACTGGAGTATATAGAAAATGCTCAGTAATACCAAGTAGCTGGTAAAATGGGTTTAGCAAAGTTGCAGCATACATGATCACTACATAAAAATCAGTTGTATTTCTACATATGGAAATGTGACATAAAACAATCCATTTGCAATACCATCAAAAGTATTAAATACTTAGGGATCAATCTGAAATATAGATAAGATTTGTCCACTGAAAACTAGAAAATGTTGTAGAGAGAAATTAATATCTAAATGAGAGAGATCTAAATTCATGGATTGGAAAACTTGGATGTTTTCAAGATTATAATTCTCTTGAAATTCATATATAGATTCAAAATAATTCCAATTAGTATCTCAGCAGGCTTTTTGGTAATAATCAACAAAGAATCTTGAATATCCAAAGCATGTTTCAAAAGAAGTATAAAACTGGAGGACTTATCTTACTTGATTTTGAGACTCACTATACAGCCGGGCATAGTGGTCTATGCATGTAATCTCAGTGCTTGGGAGGTTGAGGCAGGAGGATTGTGAGTTCAGGGTCAGCCTGGGCAAGATCCTATCTCAAAAAAAAAAAAAAAGCTTACTAGAAAGCTGTAGTGGGGCTGGGAATTTAGCTCAGTGATTAGAGTGCTTGCCTTGTAAGCACAAGGGCCTGAGTTCAATCCCCGGCACCACAAAAAAAAAAAAAAAAAAAAAAGGCTATAGAAAGCTGTAGTAATCAAGACAGTATAATATTCATGTAAAGACAAACATATGTATCACTGGGGCAGAAAAGATAGTGGAGAAATAGAGCTACAAATGTAATTACCCCTTGACTTTTTACAAGGTACCAAGGTACCTTTGGAAAAAAAGATAGTTTTTTTAAATAAATGGTACTGGAAGAACTGTTTTTCTGTGCAGGGAACAAAATTGAACCTCTACCCTTACTTCACATGAAGATTAATTCAAATGGATCACAGACATAAATGTAAGAGCAAAACTCATAAAACTATCCCCACTAGATGATCCAGTCATTCCTCTCTTAGGTACTGACCCAAGGAAAATGACAGCAGAAATCTACACAGACATATATGCATGAATGTTTATAAGAGCTTCACACATATTAGCTGGCAACTCAAATGTTCATCGTCAGGAAAATAGGTAAATTGTAAGACTTTCACACAGTGGGATGCTTATTACTCAGAATAAAGAGGGATGAGTTATTGACTGTGAACAACATAGATGAATCTCAAAATGAGTAAGTCATATAGAAAAGTACATACAATATTGTTCCATGTAATAATATTCTAGAAAATGAGCCCGGTGTGGTGGTGGATGCCTGTAATCCCAGCACTCATGAGGCTGAGGCAAGAGGATTGCGTTCAAGGCCAGACTAAGCTAGATAATGAGACCCTATCTCCAAAAAAGCCCCAAAATAAATAAATAAAAGAATAGAAAATGCAAACAAGTGTATAATGACATAAAGCAGATTAATGAATGCCTGCAGGTGTGAAGTAAGGGAGGGAGAGTTGGATTTCAAAGGAGCATGAGGAAACTTTTGGGGACACAGATATGTTTATTGTACTGATGACCTCACAGGTATACAGTCGGCAGAACTGGGGCTGGGGATTTAGCTCAGTGGTTAGAGTGCTTGCCTTGCAGGCACAAGGCCCTGAGTTCGATCTCCAGCACAAAAAAAAAAAAAAATCCAGATGTCACAACTTATCAAATTGTACACTTCAAGTGTGCCATTAATTGTATGGCAACTATATCTCACGCTGTTCAAAAAATAGCAACCTGCTGGGGATTTAGCTCAGTGGTTAGAGCGCTTGCCTAGCAAGTGGAAGGCCCTGAGTTCGATCCCTGGCACCAAAAAGAAGAAAAGGAACATAATTAAAAAAAATGTTTTTAATTGCTCTGGCTGCTGTGAGCAGAAAGGATTGAGGTGGGTAAGAGTGGAGGCCAGGATCCCTGGGAGGCTGGTGAGATGCTGAGGTTGTGGTAACAGAGGAAATGGAGGGCAGTGGACCAATGTGAGAGGTATTTGGACACCTACGCCATAAGACTTGCTGGTAGTCTGGCTGTAAAGTGAGGGGGCAGCAGAGAAATCTAGGTGGACTAGAAGATTTTCCACTGCAGCTCTGGGTAGCTGGCCAAACCTGGGCTAGGGACAGACTGGTGGGGTGGGGGGTCTCTCTCTGTCTCTACAGTTCTGGAGATTGAACTCAGGACCTTAGCACTGAGCTAAGTTTAGCAATGGGCTGAGCTTAGCATTGGGTATACCTGGGGATATACCCAGACCTTTTTTATTTCTTGAGACAGGGTCTCACTAAGTTGTTAAATTGCTCAGACTGGGTTTGAATTTGCATCCTCCTGCCTCAGCTTCCCAGAGGGCTGAGATTTCAGACATAGGTCACCACACCCATAAGAGGTTTTCTTTTTGCCCCTGGAGATGCCTGGGCCCCATGAGAAGAGTCTGGGTGGAGATGAAATTTGGAGGATGTTAACGAATAAATCATATCTGGAAGCCAAGTGAATGGATGAGCTCATGTAGGGAGAGAGAACAGAAGAAAAGTCAGAACTGAACCAGGGCCACGTCAGCATTCAGAGGTCTCCTGAAGGAGGGGACCCACAAAGCACATCAGGAAGGAGCAACTGGAGAGGGACCCAAGTGTGCTCATTTCCTGTGGCTGATGTAACAAAATCTTAAAACAACCAGAAATGTATTCTCTCCCAGTCTGGAGGCCAGAAACTCAAAATCAGATCCCTGGGCTGAAAATGAAGTGTTGGCAGCGCCACATCCCTGGGGTGCTCCAGGGGAGATTCCTGACCTTGATTCTTCCCACTCTGACAGCTGTTGACACTGTCTGACTATGGGCCACATCACTCCAAACTCCCTTTCTGTGGTCACTTCTCCCTTGACCTTACTCTTGTGAGAACACCCGCGGCATCATTTCGGGTCCACCTACATAAGCCAGTGTGTTCTTTTCATTTGAGATCTTTAAGTACATCCATGAAGATCCTTTCTCCAAATGAGGTCATATTCACAGGTCCAGAGAATGAGGAGGTCAGCGTGCCTTTCGGGGGTCACCTTTAAATCCACAACACCAACTGACAAAAGGAAGGAGCGGCCAATTGAGCAATGGAACATGGCAGGACTTCCGGTATTGGGCAAGAGGGACTGAAGAGGTCCCTTAAATCCAGGGTGTGAGAGCAGAGGCGCATGGTGGGAGGGCCTCCCCACCTCCCAGCCCTGACTCAGTGTGTGCCGGGGCCATCCACGCACCAGCTGACACTGTCCTGAAGTCATATATCTGTTCACGTTGCTTTCCAGTACGTGACCTGCCAAAAGCTTTCGCATGGAAATCAGGACCCTCACAAACTCCGGCCCCTGGCCCGGCCCACCTCTGCTGCCCTGCCCTGAGGCCTTGCCCTGGTGTCTCCCCTGCTGGCAGGCTCTTCGGCTGGCTTCCCCAATTTAGCATCCACAATGCTTCAGATCTCAACCCAGATCTCTCTCCTCCAGGAATTCTTCCTTGGTTCCCGAGTCCAGATCATACAAATGTGCGAGGTAAATTTTTTTTTTTTTCCAGTATTGGGGATTGAGCCCAGGGCCTTGTGCCTGCTAGATAAATGCTGAACCACTGAACACCTCAAGCCCTTTATAAAATTTTATTCTCAAACAACGTCTCACTAAATTGTTCAGCTTGGCCTTGAACTTGCAATTCTCCAGCCTCACCTCACCCTGCAGCCCAGACTATAGTACCTCGCCACTGGGCCCGACTAGTGTGATTTAAATTTTCATGGCTTCCTGGCCTCATCTTCTATAGCATTATCGAAGTTTATAATTGTATACATATTTATAATCTTTTTTTTAAGAGTTGGGGGTCTCGTTATGTTGCCTAAGCAGGTTTTGAACTCCTGGGCTCAAGCGATACTCCTGCTTCAGGTTCCCTAGTAGCTGAGATTACAGGCATGTGCCACCATGACCAGGTTTTAAAACATGCCTGCGAATTTGTTTGACTTTCTTCCCATCAAAGGTAGAGTTTAATCGACCTTCCTTTAAATATGGACTGGCCTAGACTGGGGCACAGTGAGGTATGACTCTAGTTCCAGCTTTATGGGTGGCTGAGGCAGGAGGATTGCTTGCGCCTAAGAGTTCAAGGCCAGCCTGGGCAACCTAGTGAAACCCCATTTTAAACACAAAAACAACAAATCAGAGCTGGGTGTGGTGACACACACCTGTAATCCCAGCACTGGGGAGGCAGAGTCAGGAGGATTGCTGTGAGTTTGAGACCAGCCTGGAGTACACAGTGAGTACAAGGCCAGCCTGGACTATATAACGAGACCCAGTCTCAAAAACAAAACAAAACAACAAATCAGGCTGATTGAATGACTTGTATTTAACTCACAGACTGTGGCAGAAGAAGCCAATTCAGAGGTGACATGGGCTTCTGCTGTCTCTCTTTTTGGATGTTCCTTGTCAAAAGCCAGCTGCCATGCTGTGAGGATGCCCAGGCCCTCAGGGAGGCCATTGTATGGGTTCCAGCCAAAGGCCCCCTAAAAACCTCGCCTGTTGTCAGCATCCTCTGCCAGATGCGTATTGAGGCTGAAGCAGGAGGATCTCTTTGGGATGATTCCAGCCTCAGCTGTCAACTTAGCCTATTTCCTGTTGCTATAACAAAATGTCTGAATCTGGGTACTTTAGAAAAAAAAGAGGTATATTTAGCTCATAGTTTTAGAAGCTGAAAATCAAGACCTTTAGGTTTTCAAGAACCAGTGACATCCCACTAGGTCTCACCTCTCAAAGGTTCTGTCGCCTCTTAACATCACCACCCTGGGGACTGACCTAGTGTGTGAATCTTTGGGGGCACCCCACCATATCCAGACCATAGCACGGCCCGATGGCAGCCATGTAAGAGACTGAGTGGGAACTACCTCGCTGCTCCCAGTTACTCCCAGAACCATAGGCAGTAAAAATAAATGATTAGCATGTAAGCCACTAAGTTTCAAGATGATGTCATGTGGCATTAGATGTGGGGACAGCGTCCAGCAAGTACTCACTGAACGGGTAACTGAAGAGGGGTCGGGGTGAAGGAATGCTGCCTGCGTTGGAGCGCTGTGCAAGCTTTAGTTGACAACTTTCAGTCTCTCCTTTCCCAAGAGGTCTTGGGGATTCCAGAAGCCCAAAGGTCTGTGTTTACCCAAGAGGCGATTCCTAGAAACTCTGTTTAGAGTAGGTAACAAGATGAGGCTCTCAAACATTAGCTCTTAGACAGGCATGGTGGTACACATCTGTAATCTCAGCACTCTGAGAGGCTGAGGCAGGAGGATCCCAAGTTTCAGCCCAGCCTGGGCAACATAGCCTGGCTCTGTAGTGAGAACCCATTTCAAAAATAAGAAAGGGGCTGGGGCTTTAGCTTAGTGGTAGAGCACTTGCCTAGCAAGCGCAGGGCCCTGAGTTCAATCCCCAGTGCCTCCCAAAATTTTTTTTTTAAAAAGGGCTGGAAGGGGCCAGGGATTTAGCTCAGTGATTAGAGTGCTTGCCTTGCAAGCACAAGGCCCTAAGTTTGATCCCCGGCACCACAAAAAAAAAAAAAGTATAAAAAAGGGCTGGGGATATGACTTAGGGGGTTCAATTCCTACCCCATCCCCAAAAAAGCTCTGTCTGGGACCTCAGAGCATTCATTTTATGGGGGGGTTCTTAACCTCAAGCCCATGGGTAGTTTTAGGGGAACAAAAACATATGATTTTTCTGTTTATATGCTATTTTCATGGGGAGAAGTTCTCTAGGCTTTAATTCTTACTAGATTCTAGAAGAGTCCAGAAATATTAAGAATATGAATATAGCCCAATAATCTCAATACACTTCAATGAATAAACTGAGAACACTGGATTTTCTTGTGATAAGGTAAATGAGCTACTCAGAATAAGCTTCCTTCTGAAAACAATTCTGGATACTACTTTTCAAAAAACACTAAAGAGCTGGCAAGAAAGTGAGGAATATTTAAGCCAAAAAAAATTCAGGAATCCAGAGGCAAGCTGAGGAATGAAACTGACTTCCGGTTTGAGGACATTTTAATTTTGTTTTGTAACTTTTTTTGTGGTTAAAAAAAATAGGAGATCAACCCTGTTAAATTTTTTGTTGTTGTTGCCAGGGATTGAACTCAGGGCCTTGTGCTTGCAAGGTGAGTGCTCTAACCACTGAGCTAAATCCCCAGCCCCCACCCTGTTAAATATTTCAGTGTATGGTGTGGTATGAAGTATAGGTACAGTGTTGGGTAACAGATCGCTAGAACTTTTTTAAAGTTTTGTTTTTTTTTTAGCTGGGGATTGAACTCAGGGCCTTGTACTTGCTAGGCAAGCACTCTAATCACTGAGCTAAACCCCAAACCCGCTAGAACTTTTTGCAAGCATGAAACTATCATTTTTATTTGTAAACTCAGAAAATTTGAATTTTTATGGTCTCACGGGAATGGAGTAATTGGAGAGAACCAGTGATGTGCTAGAAACTGGCTAGCACAATAAAGCACCTTATGCTGTGATTTGAATGTGTCCCCCTAAAAAACATGTGTTAAAAACTTAGTCCTCATGCAGTAGTAGTATTGGGAGGTGGGTCTAGGGCTCCACCCTTATGAATGGATTAATGCTGATTTTAAGAGGACTCGAGGCTTCAAATTCAATCTTTTACTCTCCCTCGCCCATGTGACACCTTCTTCTGTGTTATGATGTAGTCAGAAAATCCTCATAGATGTCACCCCTGGGCCTCGGACTCCCAGCCTCCAGCACCATGAGCCAGATAAACTTGTTTCAAACTCTGCAGCCTCAAGTGTTGTGTTAGAGCAGCACAGAACAGACTAACACAGTCTGTCTTTGGTGCTTGGTGATGGTCATGGTATCAGTTCTCCACCACAGCTGATTTCAAGCAATCAATGGTGCCAAGAACTCGTATGCAAAATATTTGGTTCGTGTGTCTAGCACAGTACAGACAGAAACTCAAGGCTGCTCTCCATAAATCCTTCCCTCGTAAGACTGGGACGTCAGGAAATGAATTAATCAGATGTAAGCACCACCCTCTCCTGACAGACTGAGAAGTAAAATGGTTTCCCTATTTTCAGGAGCAAATGTAACAGCCTCCTGAGAATTTATAACCATCCCTAGGGTTATAAGCGTTCCTAGGGTTATAACCGTCCCTAGGGTTCAAACCTGCCCTACCTGAAAAAGTAAAGTCAAGCATTTAAAGTGGTTCCAGTCAATAATGCCCATAAGCATTAAATGCAAACCCTCCTGGGAACCACCCCCTTCATCCCAAGACTCAAGGATTCTCACAGCCAAAGCTCCAAAGAAATAAGGAGCTCCCAGACAGGAGAAACAAACTAGAGACAGAGGAAACAAATATTCATAGTGTTCAGGTATTGAAAATTTCAGACAAATAACCAAAAAAATTATGTTTAAAAGCTTAGTGGGTAACAGGGCTGGGGATTTAGCTCAGTGGTTAGAGTGCTTGCTTTGCAAGCACAAGGCCCTGAGTTCGAGCCCCATCACAAAGGAAAAAAAAAATTAAAAGCTTAGTGGGTAAAAGAGAAGCTTGAAAATTTGAGCAGGTAACAAGAGCCTCTGATGAAAGACCAAGTATATTTGAACAAGAACCAAATAGACTATCTATAAATTTAAGGGACCATAATTAAGTCAGCAGTTATGGTTATGTTTGATAGATGAGTGGATACAAATGACCATAGTAGACACAGTAAAATTAGAACTGGAAGACAGATCTGAAGAAATTCTCTAAAATGCAGCACAGGTAAATAAAAAAGATAAAAAATATGAAAGAATAGTTTAAAGAAATGGAGGATAGGTTCAGAAGATCCAAGATTGTGTACTTAAAGGTCCCAAGAGAAGGAGGGAGAGAATGTGATAGAGGAAGTAGCTAAACAGTGGCCAAGATTCATCCAGAAATCCATCAGCCTATATATACAAGACTCCCAGGAAACCCCAAGAAATAAAAAGAGACCCACAATAAGCCACCATGGTAACGTGCAAAATACCAAAGACAGAGAAAGTGTTAGGGACAGATTGTTTTCAAAGTGGTGACAACTAGATTAAAAAAGTTGATTTCTCAATAGCCAGAAGACAGTGGAATTATATCTTCAATGTGCTGAGAGAAAATGACTGTCAAACATGAATTCTGAAACTACTGAAAAGATTTTAAGTGTAAGAAAAAAATAATTATATGATGAGAAAAACAGAATCTGTCTTTGCCACCAGCAAGCAGGAAGAAATTATCCCAAATGGAAGGAATAAAAGACAAGGATGTAGAACAAAGAAAGTGGTGCTTAATAAAGAACGTCTAAATATTGTATTAAAAAAAGTAATAAAAATGTCTTTTTGAATTAACGGATAAGATTCAAATGCATAAGAGCAATAGTATATAATAAAGTAGGAGAGGAGAAATGGGAATTAATTTTAAGGTTCTTGTATTATTTGACAACACAAAGATACTGATTAACTTTAGACTTAGACGAATAAAATGTACACGTTAAAATTTCTAGCTAGGGGGGCTGGGGATTTAGCTCAGTGGTTAAAGTGCTTGCCTTGTAAGCACAAGGACCCGAGTTCGATCCCCAGCACCAAAAAAAAAAAAAAAAAAAAAAAAAAAAAAAAAAAAAAAAAAAAAAAAAAAAAATTTCTAGCTAGGGATTTAGATCAGTGGTTAGAGCGCTTGCCATGCAAGCACAAGGCCCTGAATTTGATCCCTGGCACCAAAAAAACCCAAAAAAACCCCAGAAAAGAACCAAAAAAAGTTTCTAGCAATCACTAAAAACAGCAAAAGAAAAAAAAGATAATTTGCAAGCTAGTAAAGAAGAAAAATGGAATAAGAAAAAAAAATAAGAAAGCACAAGGGCCCAAGTTCGATCCCCAGCACCAAAAAAAAAAAAAAAAAAGAAAGAAAGAAAGAAGCCAGGTACGCTGACACACACCTGCTGTAATCCCAGTACTCAGGAGGCTGAGGCAGGAGGGTGGACCATTTGGCCAGTCTGGGTTATATTGTGACTTCAGCACTGCTGGGCACGCTTTCTCAAAAAAAAAAAAAGGCTAGAAAATATGGGGAAAATACAAAATAATAGTGTGAAAATAAATAAATGTGTTCATGTATGTAAATATTAGTATTTTAATAAATGTAAGTGGACTACATGCTTCAGCTATAAGTATTGTGAGACTAGATAAAGCAATTAAATCCAATTATAAACTATTATGTTGTCTTATGAGAGATCCAGCTAACACATAAGAATATAGAAATGTTAAAAGAATGGGAAAAAAAATCTTTCAAATACTATTTTGTTTTGTTTTGGCTGCTGGGGATTGAATTCAGGACCTTGTGCTTGCTAGGCAAACACTGTACCACTTGAGCTAAATCCCCGACCCCTAAATCTGTCAAATACTAACCAAAGACAGCTGTTATATCTATTCATTTTAGCCAAGATTAAGGAAAAAAGAATTACAAGAGATGCAAGGGTGGGGCCAGGATTTAGCTCAGTGATTAGAGTGCTTACCTTGCAAGCACAAGGGCCTGAGTTCGATCCCCGGCACCACCAAAAAAAAAAAAAAAAAAAAAAAAGAGATGCAAGGGTCACTTCAAAATGATAAAAGGTCCAATTCATCAGCAAGCTGGATAATCTTAGATTTATATACACTCAGTAACATAAATTCAAAATACACAAAGCAGTAGGGAAAAGCTAGGGAAGCAAAGTAAAAAGAGACACTCAAATCCAGTGGGCACTGTCCGCACACCTCAGGGCCGGGCAGATCGAACAAGCAGTAGGGATTAGGAACTTGGGTCACAGAGGAGAGGGGACACCATCCTTCTTCTTCCCACAGACACTGATTGTCTGTCAGGTCCCACACACCTTGCTGAGATGTTTGGCATTTAATCTGTAGACAAACAAATCGCTTGTGCCTATCTGGGTAGGAATTTATGGACCCATTTTACAATTAGGAGGGCTTGGGGAGGTTAGATAACTTGGCTAAGGGCTTTTCCTCATAATCTTAACTATCAAGTTCTACTCTCTAACACCATCTTTTACCTCCACATTCAACGATCGTAATTTCCCAAGCTGCCTTCTTGTAGGGCTGGCTTCCACTTGCAGTGATCCTCCTGCCTCAGCCTCCAGAGTGCTGGACTACAGGCCCGTGCTAAACCTCTTCCTTCTAAAAACGATCCTGTCCTCTGCTTTCTGGCCACTTTGTAAGCACTTCACTTCTGTCCCCACCCACATGTCTCCACAGAGTATTTACTGCTGTCTCCACTCCCTGCCTCCGTCAGTCCTTCCTGTTCTTTGCAGGGGGGCTTCGGCCATCATGAAGCATTTCTAAAACCCAGGGGCTGCCTGTGCCCACTCTTGCCAAGGTGTCCTCCTCAGTTGGACAAACGCAGCTGAGACACACATGCCCTGCAGAAGTGGGGTGTGCATGCGTGGCCCCCTCTCGTCCACTCTGGCAGGCCCCAGCTGGGGCTCTGCGTCCCCTCCATCCTGCCATCTGTGCTGTCCCCACGTTGCACTCCCTCCCTCCCTCTCCTGCCACTGGCCAGGAGTCTGGGACGCAGGGCTGGGGGGGACCTCAGAGCACCATCTCCTCCCATTGAGCTCCTGTTTCTCCACCACAGCTTCCTGCGCCCGAAGCCTCTGGGGTCTCTGGCCCAGGCCTGCCAGCTGCCTTTGAAGAACCTTGGTGATGACATTGTACTCCGCTGTCCTCGGTCACCACAAGGCCGGGTGCTGCCTGGGGAGGACCAGGCCTGCCCGGGGTCCCTGGAAAGTTTGCCAGGTCCAGGTCGGGCGCAGGGCTGGTGGCTCCAAGGCATCTGCTTGTGGGCACAGCCAGCTTGGGAGCTCTGGAGTGACAGAGCTTCACGGGGACCCTCCCCTTCCCTCAGAGCGCTCCCCTGTCCCTCCCATTTCTGCGGGCTCTCAGGCGCCTCTGCAGCATGGCTTTGGGGACATGCATGGTCACCAGCACCTGTCAAGTCCCTTTGGCAAGAGCTTTCCCACCAGAGCAGTCACCTTCAGCTGCGGCTATGAGAGTCACCTGCAGAGCATTTAAAAACCACCGACGTCCGATCACCAATAATCAGATGCAAAGCCACTTGGCCAAAGGTCAGAGGGTAACCGGAAGGGGTGGGGCCTCGGAGCAGCCTATCAGAAGGCCCCACTTTGGCTTCCGGCGGGGCCGCGAGCGTTGGCGGCGAAGGCGTTTCTGTCACTTCTGCCCCCGGGCCGGGCGGTGGCCGCCGGAACACGGGTGGGTCGCCTCCCTGCTCCAGCCTCGGGTTCCTCTCACTGGAAAGACGCGCCCTTCGGTGAGGGGGAGGAAGCATTTTTGAGGTGAAGTGTTGTGTAACAGCCAGGGACGGAAAATATTAAAAGCCCACTGGCGCCAACAAGGTTCGCACCGGGGCCAGAAAGCACAGAGACCAGGACGGACATCCCCACGGTGCAGGGGCCGGGCACGGAGGGGGTCAGCCAGGGGCCGCCCACGCCCTGTGTCCCCGGCCGTCTCCTCGCCAGGGCTGGGACGAGCTTCTCCGGGCCCGAGGAAGGTCCGGGGTGTTTTTAGTTGTGAGGTTGTGGTTGCCGTGATGCCCTGAATTGATTCAAAATGTTCACCTTTGTGGTCATTTTGACTTTGAGGAAGAGCCAGAAGTTCCGTGGTGCCAGATCTAGTGAATAAGGTGGATGTGTTTATGAGCCAGTCTTTCTGTTGGATGGCACTTGGCAGCAGTATTCGCTATATTTTTGATTACATCTCATAAAGACACTCAAGAAAGAGGACTCCCAGAACTGCTTCAGAAAGTGGCAAGAATGGTGGGATAAATGTGTTTGAAGAAGGGGGTCGTTAATGGCAATGTGTCCTTTACTGTAGTACAGTTTTTAAATTTAAACATTCACTGTATATTTTGACCACACCTCATATTAAGATTGCTGTGCCCCATACTCTAGGGAGGGTGAAGAGCACAGGAGTGTGGGCCACTGAGGGTGGGACATCTTACTGGAGGCCAGGCCGGCCTGATGTGGATACAGCTTTGACTGCTCTGGGTGCTGGCCTGCCAAGCACTCTGTCCTCTAGGGCCCTCACCTGTGGTCCCAAGGAGCAAGGAAATGGTGTCAGAATGTAATCAGTTCTTGGCTGGAGGAGTACATAGGGATTGTGGGAAAGAAGAGGGACAGTTAGCTCAGCCTGGGGCTAGAGGAAGGATTCCCAGAGGAAGTGGGGGTCCCTGGATTGAACCTTGCTTCAAATAGATTGGTGTGAAAAGGTGCCCAGAGCCTGTACCTGCATGTATGCTGCCAGGAATTGTCTCTATATTTGCAAAAACATTTATAGAGACACAATAAATGGACTCGTTTTCTCCACTTGGGCCTCTTTCCTACCACACCCATCACGGACACACAAGATGCTGGAGAATGTTCCAGATTCTTGCTGCTGTACAGGAAATGCCTTCCTAACAACTAGGGGCGGAAGGCAAGGTCTTGGTGGCTGGAGAGGTGCAGGAATGGAGCCTTAGCCGGGAAAGGCTGCCCTGCTGGAAGGATGGAAGGGCCTGGAGGGGGCGTGAAAATAGGGGTGGAGGAAGGAGGGAGCCCCTGTTGAGGTGGCGCCCTCAGTCGAGGGGTCAAATTACTTGCCCCACAATAGCTCAGTACCATGTTGGCTCGCAGTGAGTCCCAAAGGGGTGAGCTTTGTCTTCGAGATGGACAGTGGGATAGAAAACTTGAAGCCAAAGCAGAGGAGGTCCAGAGCACAGCAGGGTGAAGAGACATTCTTAGAAGGGCTTTGGCGTCCACTGGCCGTGGGACAACAGGTCCAAAAAAATTGTACCTGGATTTCAAGGGGTGGGGGACTCCCAAAATAGACACTGCAGTCTGTCATAAGCCTTAGAGCCCATCTCATCCCATCATTTTACTGTGGAAGTTACTGGAGTCCAGGCCTCTTTAAAATTCAGTTTGCTGCAGGGTCTTGCTAAATTGCCCAGGCTGGCCTGGAATTTAGAATCCTCCTGCCTCAACCTCCTGAGTAGCTGGGATTATAGGTGTGCCCCATTGCGCTCAGCCAAGCCATTATTCTCATTCCCAGAAGTGCTTGACCATTAAGGAACCCCCTCATCTCTCTGGCTTCCTGGAGAGAAGATCCCAGTCCACTGAACAAAGACAGTCACCAACTGTCCATCATCCTGGATAAGGGGCCACTGGGATAGAATGGAAAGATCAGAAGTGAGGAAATTAGGAGACCTAGCCTAGGTTCAGGTCTGATTAAAGTTCCTAAGTCTCTCCAGGAGCCAGGTCTTGGCAGAAGTCTGGTAATTTTGCACTGTGTGTTTTCTTCACTGCAAGCTGAAATGGTGAAGCAAACACCAGAGAGGTGAAGGCACTGAGACCCTCTCCAAGCACCTCCCCTCTCCTTGGTAGAAGCTGATTAGCTGAGTATAGAGGGCTCAAAACTTACCTACCTGGCCTAGAGATTCCTGGGAAATATGAGAGTCCTTGGAAGGGAGGGGCAGTTCTGGACCCAGCAGTGTACTTGATAGTGGGAGAAGTCTCTTGGTAAAGTTCTGAGAGGCTCATGTCTGAGTCATGGGGACAGCAGAAGGGCTGTAAGTAAAAGCCCAAATTGCTGTCTGTTGAACAGTCCGTGTCACATTTGGACTAAGCAAAGTTCTGTTTTTGGATCAGGTAAGAGACGTTTATCTTTTTTTTTTTTTTTTTTTTTTGACAGAGAGTCTTGCTTTGTGGTTCAGGTTGACCTTGAACTCACCATGTAGCCCAGTCTGGCCTTGAACTTGCAGCAGTCCTCTTGCCTCAGCCTGCTAAGTGCTGGGATTACAGATATGCGCCACCACATATGGCTTATTTATCCCATTAAAATGGTAGTAAAAGTCAATGCCAGTAAAAGTCACAGTGTTAAAAATGATGGCAGGAGATTAGTTAATAGAGATAGAGCACAGTCTTTTTAACAAATAGTATAGAAATATTTGGATGATGGGATGAATAGTATTAAAGTATTGGGATGATGGGATGTCCCCATGCAAAAGAAAAAAAAAAACCAAAAAAAAAAAAAAACACCAGACCCGTGCTTCATAACCTTTGCAAATACTAGTTCAAAATGAATCAGATGTAAAGACAAAACCTAAAACTAAAACATTCCTAGAGAAAACACAGAAAATCCTTGCTACTCTGGGCTCAGCAAGGATTTATTAGATCCAACACCAAAAATTCAGTCCTTAAAAAATTAAAAAATTGACAAATTGGAAGAGGTTAGCCACAGACTGAGGCTAAAAAAATCTTCAAAATACGTATCTCCTAAAGAACGTTTATCCAGAATGTATAAAGTAATTGTAAAACTCAGTAATCAGAAAATGAGTAATCCAGTTACAAAAAGGGCAAAACATTTAAGCATACAGTGCTTCAAAGACATAGGAGTGGCTAAAAAAATGGTCAGCATGGTTGGTCACTAGGGAAATGCAAATTAAAACCACTATGAGGGCTAGTAATGTAGCTCAGTGGTGGAGCTCTTGGCATACTTGAGGCCCTGGGTTTGAGGGCCTGGGTTCAAGACCCAGTACAGCAAAAGAAAGAAAAAAGTGCATGGGAAAGACTGAAAATAAATGCTCAGACTTCAGTTTCTGATGAGATTAAGTGCTGATGGTAATGCTGAGCACTGGAATTCTACATTGCATGTGGAAATGTAATAGTGCAGTCAATGGAAAACAGTTTAGCTGTTTCTTATTAAGTTAAATATACACTTAACCACACAACCCCACTTCTATGTATTAACCCAAAATAAGTGAAAAATGTTTTTAAACAAACACTTGTACTCATATATTTATTGCTAAAACATAGTTACTAAGAATAGGAAAATTGAAGACAACCTGTATGTCCTTTAAGTAGGGAATGGAGCTGGGTGTGGTGGTGAGTGAGCTTCTGTAATCCCAGCACTTAGGAGGCTGAGGTAGAAGGATTGACACAATTTTGAGGCCAGCCTGGATTACCTGGTGAGGATTACCCTGTCTCAAAAAAAAAAAAAAAACTACATCCTTACAATGGAATACTGCTCATCAGTAGAAACAAACTATGGAAACATGCAACAACATGGATGGATATCCTATGTAACATAAACCAGATTCAGAAGGCTCGTACCACCAGGCACAGTGAGATATGCCTGTAATCCCAGCTACTCAGGAGGTTGAGGTGGGAGGATCCCAAGTTCGAGGCCAGCCTGGGCAATTTAATGAGACCCTGTCTCAAAATATAAATTTTAAAAAGGACTAAAGATCTAACAGTGATATTGTACCCTTGGCTTCTATCTGCAGAACTGGGGGAGAAAGGCACATACATACGACTCTGTTTATATGATATTCTCAAAACCACAGGGCAGAAGACCAGAGCAGTGTTTGCCAGCTACTGGGAATGCAGGGAGCCGTTGATTGCTGAGGGAACTTTTGAGGTGATGGAAATATTTTATAGCTTGATTATGACAGTGAATATGTGATTATATTTGTTAAAGTCATTTAAGTGCACATTCAGAAGGGTGAATTTTACAGTATGAAAATAGACATTAATTTTTAAAAATTAGAGATGGGGTTCAAATGCCCTCTTCGTTTTCTGTGTCTTCCCTGACACTACCCTACATCCTATCCTGTCCTCAGAATGTTCCAATTTAGCTGCCAGAAACACTACACTACTTCTGGAACAAAAGGAACAAACCCATTAAGAATGATCTCCTCAGGGCCCCCTATTTGTCCCTGTGTCTCATTCCATCTATCTAGGCCTGGTCACCAAGAGCCTATCTTTTCTTTTCTTTTTTTTCTTTCTTTTGGTTTTTGGCTTTTGGGTTTTTTGAGAGAGGGTCTTGTTAGGCAGTTCAGGCTGGTAGCTAAGGCTGGCCTCAAACGCATGGCAGTCCTCCTGCCTCAGCCTCCTGAGTGCTGGGATTATAGGCATGCACCGCTACACCTGGCTACATTACCTTTTTTCTAATTTGCATTTTCCCTTTCCTGTACAGGAGTCCTGGTGGTGATCTGGGGAAGGGACCAAATCCTCTGGGTTTGGGAGCCATGTGGGCGAAAGATTCTGCTTGTAAAGAGGGAGGCCCCAGCCAATAGAACAGTCGCATGTCCCAGAAACATATAGCCGGCAAGGGTGTCTGCTGACCATCCTGACCAAGGCCGACCCCGACATTGTCACAGGATCTCCTGGGCTGCCAGCACCCCTTGGTCAGAGTTGAAGCCGTACCACACCCAGAGCCATCTGGGACCTCTCCCGGGAGTCAGCAAAGAGGCCTTGGGTCATGGGGAGCATGGGGCAGAGTCTGGGAGATGTACAGGCGTGGTGCGAATAACCAGGCCAGGCATATTACGGGGGCTGGGGACTGTCGGGAGTCGGCGTACTCTTGAGATGATACCCTGATGACTGCACACCCCAGTCCTATACAAAACCGTGAATATGATGTTCACGAGAAATACAGGGGGGACCCTGCGATGTCCACTACAGATGAACTCGCTAGTTCGTGCCGTTAACACCACAATGTCACTGGGTGTGAGGACACTGTAAAAAATGTGATAGAGACGCAGTGGTGATTGTGTTGCAGGTTGAATGTCATGGAGATGTGCTTTGAATTCTGCAGTCTGCAGTGGATACACACAGGCCTTGGGGGTGTGAATGCCTTGTGATGAGCATAGTGAACACTATAGATGCTGTGTGTGATCTTAGTCCCTGTGGTGACTGTACCCTAGGGACACTGAGGTGACTCTGTTCGAGGCTCGAGGAGTGCTTTGTGGCTATGCAGAGGGTGGAGTGCTCTATTGGATGTGATCTGCTGGGCCCGTGGCCTGTTCTCCAGAAATCTGCCCCCACTTGCAACCTCCATCCCCAGAAGGGCCAGGAGCAGATCTGCAAGCTGCAGCATGTGCAGCAGGCACGGCGGCATGCATGCTTCTGGAGTCTTCTTTCTTCCTCTCCCTTTTTTCTAAGCTGGAGTTGTTACTATGACTGTTTATTTTCACTCCACTCCTCTGGAGGGTGTTGCTATGGTTACAGGGTGTGCATCTGCAACAGAAGGGATAATGGGTAGACTCAGGTTGACAGCCATTGAAGTAGTCTCCTGTGGCTGTCTTTTCAGGGGGCACATGTCCCTTTTTACTGCCCAGAATTCATTCTCCCTACTTCTGGTGACAGCACCACAATTTATCTTAGAGAAAAGAATCTCAGAGGGGCTGATGAGTCTCCTGGCTCCATAAGGGGTCTAATCAGAGCTTTCCATCCCCATGGTTACGGGGACTGGTCAGGAATCAGCCAACAAGAACCTTTCCCAGGACTTTTTCTAGACAAATCCGGAGTTACTCTTCCCACTGGGAATTTGAGACATGCTACTGGGGATATTGGGAGATACTCCATGAATTCAAATTCAGCCTTGTTCCAGTTGCAGTTGCTGTCTAACAAAGTAGCCCAAAGCTTAGTGACTTAAATGACAACTATTTACTGTATCCCACAGATTTCGTAGGTTAGGATTTCACAGAGGACTCGATTGGTAAATTCTCCTGCCTTCTTCCTCTTTCTCTCCCTTTCTTTCTCTCTCTTGCAGTACAGGGTTTTGATCGCAGGCCCTTGCACATGGTAGGCAAGCTCTCTACCGCTCAGCTGCATCCCCAACCCTTTTTTATTTTTTTGAGACAGGATCTCACTAAATTACCCTGGCTGCCTTCAAACTTTCAACTGCCTCAGGCTCCCGAGTAGCTGGACCTATAGGCATGTGCCACTGCACCCAGCTAATTGTTTTGCTTTTTGAGGCACTGAGACCCACTTAGCTGGTGGGTGGGCTGGTCTAGAGGACCCCAACAACTTTGCTCACATGTCTGGTGCTGTGACAGTGGTGGCTGGAAGGCTGGGCTCAGTTGGGTACACTCACCAGCATGGTGGTCTCAGGGCAGTTAGACTTGACTTCTTTTTGTTGTTGTTCATTCTGGTTTCTTGAGATCTGGTCTCACTGTGTAGTCCAGGCTGGACTTGAACTCATGAGCCTTCTGCCTCAGTCTCCCTACTGTGCGCCACCATTCCCGGCTAGACTTGCCTTCTTCCATGGCAGCTGGCTCTCTCTAGAGTGAGCATCCCAAGAGGTCCAGGGAAGTTGTGTGACATTTTTTGACCTAACCTTAGAAGTTCATCTCAACCTACTTGTGATAAGGAACATCATGGGCTGGAGCTTGCAATCTTCTTGTCCCAGCCTCCCAGAGTGCTGGGATTACAGGTGTATGTCACCACTTCCAGTTTTATTTGTGATTTTGAGACAGTTTCAAACCAGCCTTTTCCCTCTGACAGGTGGAAGGGGCAAGCCAGAAGGGGTGCTACATGCTTTGCTTTGATTGGCTGCTACAGCTTGGCTATGGCTCGCCTGCAAGCCAGCAGGGACCTGGGAGGGTACCACCCTTGGCCAGAGAAAGCTTGAATTTGGACCAATCATTAGGCTCAAAATGGACTGGTCACAGGCTTGGGGCTGCCCTGTATAAACAGCTCTCTCATCACACTTCCCGCCTCCTTGCAGGAGGGCTCACTCCCTTGTCCTGATGTTGCAGGCCTGTAGTGCAGGCTGTGTGTAAGTAAAGTCTTGCTCTGGTGGTTCTGCAAATCCAAAGGGACTGGCCCTGAAGAGTTCCAGAGACCAGCAGGAGATCAGTCTTTGATTGGCAGTTGATGGACATCATGGAGTTCAGCGGAAACTGTTAATAATTCCTGATAGCTGCCAAAGATTAACTTTGTCTACTGAGGACTTGATGGGGGTGGCTTAGAGCCCTGCAATCTGTAGCACCGTGGGCTAATTTGGAGTCCCAGGGCTGTCACACCAAGGAGGGCCACTGGCACTCAAGGCCCAGAGCTACTACCAGAGCAGTACTTTATAGATTTTCAATTTCCATCTGAATTGAGCAAAGGAGCCTCTGTCTGATTTGCAACAGTTGCTCCTCCCCCAGCAGGCTAGACTGAACTTCCATATGTGGTAGATGTCATTCTATGAGAGTGAAGGTCTCCAGAACGTGTCCACAATTACTTCCATCACATTCCTTTATTCTAAGTAAATTGAAAAGCCACCCTAAGTTACAGGAGTGGGCAGAAGCTCCACTTCATAACGAAGAGCTGCAAGGACTTTGTGGCCATGTTTAATCCACTACACTCTACTAAGTAGCTGGATCCTGACAGCTAGGAACATCCAGGGGCAACTTTGAGCTGACAGCCCACTGTGCCTGAGTAACTTCACCTGTCCAAGGCTCAGTTCTTCCTCTATAAAGTGGGCACAATCATCCTCGCCTTGCAGGTGGCTGTGAGACTGAAGATGAGAAGATCACCATGAATGTGCTTTGTAAGTTACAGAGTGCCATCTACATGTGGTGGAACATTAGCAACTGAGACAACCTGGGCCTGGGTCATCGGAGGAGGAAGAGGAAGGAGGCTGAGCTAAGGCATTGAAAAATAGGGACATTCACATTGGTAGGGAGGAAGGTCTGTGTTTCAAGACAGGAAGCTGGGGAATAAAATTTTAAAGGTACAGAAATAGAACAGTGACAGACTGCCCAGGACAGGGAGGAGAGTGTCTTGGCTGGAGAGTGAGCTCCCTGCTACCCTCCCCTCTGGGTCTCTGGGCTCCCATATAGAGGGTCAGCAGCCTTTATAGTGTCAGAGGTGCAGCCCAGGCCTCTAGTCTCCAAAAATCATTTAGCTGGCTGCTCCCACCCAGGGCTGCAAAGCCTCCTCAGGCCACAGGGGAGGGATGTAGGGAGGAGGCAGTCTGGAGAGATCAGAGACACTGCATGTCTTTGTAGCCATTAGGATCAGGTCAGATCCTTCCAGCTATTTCCAGGCTCTTTTCCTGATAGCAGCGTGGGGGCCCCTTTGCATCCACTGAACAGGGTGGGGGTGATTGCTGAGTTTCCAGTGTGTTCCAGGGAGGGGCTTGGAACTGCTGCAGACTGGCCTGATTTGCAGAAGCCACGGGTGGCGACTCGGGGCTGAGGCTGACCCATCCGGGCTAGGCCCGGGACAGTCCAGGCCTAGGACCACCTCCCAAGTTCTCTCGGTCTGAAGGACAGACAGCGAGGGGACCGTTGTCTGAGACCTGGGTGGACTCAGGTTCCTGGAGTCTAGCTCTTTGCCATTCATAGTGCAGTCCCCTTTGGCAAAGACCTGGTGTAAGTGGACAGGATATGAGCTAGGGGGACACAAAGGCAGGTCTGGAATTAGAACCCAGAGTTTCTAGCTCACAGTTCCCTGACCTTGGACCAACCATGGCGACACCCACTGGCCATTTGGGTGAACCTCCGAGTGCTGGGCCAAGCAAGCAGACCCAGGCAGGAATCCTGAAGGGCTCTGGCTTGCCAAGTTCTCACCTCCTAGGATACCCTGCCTCCCACTAGAGAAAGAGAAGAGGGCTGGGGACGCTGAGGTCCGGGGTCACACAGGAGGGTCAGCCACAGAGCTGGGACTGAGCTTCTGACTCCCAAGTTCCTATGTCTCCTGTCCTTTGTCTGTGTGTCTGTCCTCAAAGCAGCAGTGCTCATGTGAGACTGACTCAGGACAGACCTCTGCTGCTGAAGTCACGGCAGAAGCTGCCTCATGGCTCGGCCCTGACAATTTCAGCCAGACTGGGGCTGGCTGAAGGGCCTGTGGCCAAGGGCTGGGGGCTGGACGGGAGACCAGGCTCCAGGAGAGAAAGCAAACCAGATGGCTGAGGGACCACTGCTGCTCAGCCTCCCTTGTCCAGTCATGCTCTCTTCCCTAGCAGCGCCTGTCTGGGAAAGTGGTCAGAGCTCAGTGGTCAGAAAACAGAGTTCATAAGCCTCTGCTTACACATGGGGAGAGATACAGACAGATAGACAAAGGCAGAGACACACACACAGGTTGGCATACGCACACGGCTTGGGTCAGGCTGCTGTGCTGTGGGATCACGTCCATGCGAGGCGCTCTCTCCTTGCGGCTCCCCAGCTCCCGGCCTAGAGCCTGGGGAATGAAGCTCAGTGAGGGCGTGTGCAAAGAGTGACCCTGGTGTGGAAGGCCACAGGGCCAGACTTCCTCCTCCAGGTGCTGGCAGGAGGCCGGAAGCCCAGGCCAGGTTGGGTGAGACTGCACCATGAGGCAGGATGTGGGCAGCACCGGTGTGGTCTCCAGTATACTCCCTCCTCATCTTCTGCCTCCAACTGGGGCTCTGTTCTCGTGAACAGTAATTATTGAAATGTGGTCCAAGAACCAGTAGCTTTAGTAGCGCTGGTGAGCTGCAGAGAAATGCAGTCTCAGGCCCCACTGAACCGGAAACTCTGGATGTTGGTTCAGAAATCTGTCTGAACAGCCTTCCAGGTGACTGGGATGCAGGCTAAAATTAGAGCAGCTGCCTGAGACACAGACAGGCTCATGCTGGCGCCGGAAAGCCCAGCACAGGCTCATGTCACCTGTGGGTAAGGTGGGGCTGTCTGTTCACCTGCTGAGGGACACCCATCCCGGAAGTGAGATGCATATATGAGCATCCAGCAGGGTCTCCAAGGGGTCTACATGCTGGAATCTGGGATCCCCATGATGGAAGCACACCTGGATGGAAGCAGGGAGGGGCAAGGTAGAGCTGTTCTCACCAGGTGACAACCTGTGCCCCACAATTCCTCTGTCCTTTATTCTTCTGAGGTTCCCCAAGTGCCCCCTGAGAGGCCAGAGAAGCTGAGCTGTTGTCCAACTGAGACAGACACACCCAGGAGAGAGGGCTGTGTGTTGAAGAAAGCTTGGGGTATGTGCTAAGAGCAGCAGAGTCCTTTCCTGCCCGAGTGGGCCGGGGCCAGGGAATGTGGGGATCGGCCAGCGGCACTTAGGCAAGATCACACCATCCCTAAAGCTGTGAAATGCTGCCCAGCTGGAGAATTCCTCTTGGCCCTTTCCCAGGGCTGCTCCTGGTGCCCAGGCCACAGCCCGACCCCTGTCTCTGCCCCAGGCAGCTGCCCACCTAGGCCATCCCTAGGCCCCACAGCATCTCCCCCTAAAGATCCGGATGTGCGATCCTGGCCTCTGAGCTGCAGGGGACGTGGGGAGGGGAGGGAGGCTCAGGCTCAGATCTGGTTTCGCTGCTGCTTCCCATGGCTGCCTGCCACAGGCTGAGCCACCAGCTGGGCTATATAAGGCCTGCAGCTGGCCTGCTGGAGGAGTGAAGACTGGGACCCCCAGCGAAGGAGACCTGCTCAGGACGGGTGAGCTCCACTCCCAGGTCCCTCACCCCCTCCCTGCGCCCCACTCCCTGGCTTAGCTGCTCTTCCCCTGACCACCCCATTCCTCATTTTTACTGGCTGACCCCTCATCTTCCACAGAAGAGACCCCCTTTCTGCTTTGGAGTTCTTTCCTCCAAGTATCCCTCCTCATCTGAGGTCAGTCACCCCACACATGGCCCCACTCTGGGTCTCTATACCTGTGGCGCACTGCGTTTTTCCTCGGTCAGCCAGCATGCGTGGTCCAGGAGCTCGGAGGCGTGTGGGCCGGGGAGGCTGAGCGTCAGACATATCCTGGGGAATGGTGGGAGGCTGAGAAACCTCCTTGGGTTGCCAGATGGGAAATGGTTTTTCCACAAGGTGCCCCAGGCCACCTTGGCCTCTTGACAGCCCTGGAGCAGGCTCAGGCTGAGTGCTGTGCAGGCCTGCAAACTCCTCCGCTCTCTGTCAGAGCCCAGTGCTTGGGGTGAATCCTGCACTCCCTGAAGATGCAGTGTCCCAGTGGCTCCGTTCCCTGGCCTGAGGGAGAATGGGGGTAGAGGTTTCAAGGCTAGATGATCTGCAATGTGGAATTGTTTGCTCCTTCCCCTGGGCCATCTAAGAGTTTCTGGATCTTTTTTCCAGAGAGGAGAAATCTTCCTTTTCCTACCACACCCCAGACTTTGGGGATTGAAGGGAACCACTTTTGGATCTCCAAGAACTGGTCAGATTTTGGCTTGGCCAGAGATCTGAGGAGAGGGAAAAATATCCTGCTGAGCAAGAGGCTGGGTCACACATGCCCCGCGATACCTTAAACGGCATTGCCAGGCCTGCTTTCCCCGCCTCACCCTGCAGCCCCCACCTCATGCTCAGCAGGTACCGGGGAACCCTGGCCTCTCACATTGTCCCCCTCTGCTTTCCCTCGACTGTGGAGGTCCCAGCCAGGCCCCAGACAAGCAGGCAGAATGCATTCCAGCTGCAGCCCGTGCACATCTGGGAATGTGTTCTTGGAGGTGGTGCGTCTGAGGCATCTGTGCCTCCAGCCTGCCTGCCTAGGAGGGACCGCTGTAGTTGGGGTCAGGCCTGCATTTTGAGGTCTATCAAAATGTAGCCCACCTTGAAAGAGTGTGAACCCCACCAAGGGATAGCAAGCCAAAAGCCCCCCAAGCCTGATGAGGCTACTGGACGTGAGCCCTGGCCCCTGTCATTGGCAAGGAACCTCTTCGCCTCCATCCTCCCTTGTGCTCCATATGGGACCCTGGGTCGGCCTCATGTGAACTCAGATTTGGAGCTTCCGCATCTCCTAAGACTTCATTCTGTCCACCCTTCCGTGCTTGACAGGTCAAGAAATACTTCTGTTCCAGCCGTCAGGGCTGACTTGGAAATGTGGGGTCTGAGCAGCTTTGTCTCTCTGCAGGTCACCAGATCTGAGACCCCTCCCAGGGAACCACATTCCACAGACGAGCTGGCTCCGTGAAGCCCCCTTGCCCTCTCCTGCCACGTTCCCACAGGCCGGGGGAAAGATGGAGGGGCCCAAGGCCTGGCTGTTCTCCTTCTTGGTCTTGCAAGCCGCCTCTGTGTCGGGTACAGGCTGAGTATCTGCTGCCTCCCAGATCTGCCATGTGCCATAGTGAAGTCATGTCTGATCTGGGACCCATCTGTTCTTCTGCCTTAGTACATAGCAATGACCTTAAGACCTGGGGATGTTTGATTTATTTCAGATAGTTTACAATTTTTTTTTTTTTTTTTTTTTTGGTGCTTGGAATGGAATCTGGGATCTTCGCACTGAGCTATACCCCATCTCTTCTTAAATGTTTTTATTTCGAGACAGGGTCTCAGTAACTTGCTAAGTTGCCCAGGCTGGGCTCAAACTTGCCTGAGTTCCTGTCTCAGCTTCCTACAATGCTGGGATTACAGGTGTGCACCACCATACCCTGCCAACAGTTCCCAGTATTAAAACTCACAGAACAGAACCCTTGAAATGAGGAGAGGGATGAACAGTCATTCAGAAGGAGGGGAAAAGGTAGGAGGGCTACTGCCCATGAGTGCTAAATTTAGTTCTGAGCTTCCTGGCAGCCAAAGCAAAAGGGAGTCACGGGGGATCACTGAGCTCTCAGAAGCAGATTGGGGTTTGGTCTGTTTTTACATTCATGAGCATTCTTCTGGCTCAAAGCTCAGTTTTGTTTAGACCAAATTTCCCAGACACACAAGAGCCTTCTGGTCTCCTTGCCCTCTGACACCCCCCAGCCCATACCTCCAGTGACAATGAACTCTGGAAGGAACAGGGACGGAGAATTTGCTCACTCCCCTCGGGGGCGCCAGAGGCTCATCACCCCACCGTGCACTCCCTCCCACCTGCCCTTCCTCTTCTCGTTTCTCACACTCAGATAACACACAAAAAAATGCTCAAAACCCCTCTCTCAGGCTGGTGCCCTGCAGGCTTTGTGACCACAGATGCAGGAACAAAGGGTGTCACAGTGTAGCTGAGCCCGGTGTGCGCAGCCTCCTGCCTCACTCGTTCCACCCGACAGCTGCTGTTTGTGAAGATGATTAACATTCAGCCATCTGAGGGGAAATCAGATTAGCTTGATTAAAAGAGCTCCCATCACCCCAATTAAGCAGCTCAGAGAATTCTGATTTGGCTCCTCGCCTGGGAGTTAATTGCCTTTCAAGACTCTGGCAGACCCCTGCTCCCCACTTCTTCCCATTCCAGCCCAGCCTCGCCTACTGCTCATGGAGGAGGGCTGGAACAGCTTGCGGCCTCAGGACCCCTTATCCCCAGGTGGACCCCACAGCATGAGGCCAGAGAACCGAGGACCACCAGCCCATTTCCGCCCAACTGCCAAGGGAAGGGAGAGGACATCTCAGGGGCTGGGCAGTTAAAGGGATTTGCCGATACTTCTATGCTAGCCGTTGTTAAGTGGCTCTTTTAAATGAGCCTTTTTAATCCCTGCAATCCTCCCATTATCGTCCTCTTTTTATGTTGAGAGAACGAGGAGCTAGATCGGATAAGTGGCTCGCCCAAGGTCACGATACTGTCATCTTCATAGATTTGAGGCATGTTTGTGTTTATCTCATGGAATGCTCCTGCCAGAATGGCTCTATAAGGTAGGAGTTGGTATCTATGTTTCACAGATGGGCTTTGTCTTGCCAAGAAGGGAGGACCAGCCCACTAATGCTTCATTTCTAGAACAAGAGTGAAGGCTCTACTCACCCAGCATGCACCGCATGCCAACTCCGCTACTCCTTATTGCCGCCAATAATGCACCAGACTTTGTGCCTTATGATGTGGAGGGCGGGTGCTGGCTTTTGAACTCAGGGCCTTGTGTCTGCTAGGCAAGCGCTCTACCACTGAGCTAACCCTTGCCAAATAATTTCTAACGGATTCCTGTTTTATGGGGAAACAGAGAAATAAAGCCTTACTGAGGTTGCACAGCAGTCAGGGGCAGAGTAGAGATTCAAACCCATGGCCCAAGCTCATGTTCCATCCAGCGTACAATACTGTTTCCTGTGTCTTGAGAGGCCCCTGGTTAGTCCTGGCTTCTCGCTCAGCTTCTTTTCATCCTGGCCCCCAGGAAGGCAGACAGTGCTCACCCAGGCAGTGAGAAGAGTTCAGCCTGGGAAGAGGACCCCCGGTGCCTTCGCCAAGCCTGCCGATGCCCCAGAGAGTGAGTTGTGGCTGGAGCAGGGAGGGTCAGGAGGAGCGGTGTTTTACCCAGCTTGCTAAGGGGATCTTTGAAGCCAGGATGTGAGGTCAGGGTGTCATGGAGACCACTTTCATGAGGTGTTTGGAAGAGAGACACAGTATAGGGCAGGTCAGAATATGGAAGATGGGGTTGGGGATTTAGCTCAGTGGTAGAGTGCTTGCCTAGCAAGTACAAGGCTCTAAGTTCGATCCCCAGCAGTGCCACCCCCATAAAAAAAAAGAATCCGGAAGCCGTGTGGTATCTTCCAGGAATGCTGCAGAGCTGGGGCCACGGCACAGGCTGGTGGGGAGGGAAGGGGGAGATAAAGGTGGAGAGATAGTGGGGGTCAGCTCACCAGCACCCAACATCTTGCAAAGGGGTGTCTTTCGTTTTTGTTGGTTCATCTTGAGGTACTGGGGATTGAACCTGTGGCCTTTGCACTGAGCTATACCCCCAGTCCTTTTTATTTTGTGAATTTTGAGTCAGGGTCTCACTGAATTGCTAAAATGCCCAGACTAGGGCATTTGTGATCTTCCTGCCTCAGCCTCCCAGAGCACCAGGATCACAGGTGTGCACCACCACACCTAGCTGCTAAGGGATTATAAAGCAAGAGAGTGATGTGTGGTCCAAGGCACATGGAGAAAGCTCACCTGCCCTGCAATGCTGAGGAGGTGGGGGGTAGAGGAAGGGAAGTCTTGGGGTAGGGAGTTACTGGCATGGTTCTACCAGGTGATGAGGTCTTGGCATTGTAGGGCATCGGGAGGATTGGAGAGATGCTGGGGATGTAAATAGGACAAGGCCTGAGATGACCAGGGCCTGGTGAGTGGGACCAGGGAGGACTCCCAGGGCTGAGCCGGAAGGAGAACCAAGCTCACCCGTGCCCCCCAGGGATGGCTGCTGCCCAACCCACTTTGTCCTTCAGGTTCTGGGGAGTGGACAGCGTGGTTCAACATCGACCACCCAGGCGGGCAGGGGGACTTTGAGCGGCTGGATGCCATTCGCTTCTACTATGGGGACCGTGTGTGTGCCCACCCCCTGCGGCTGGAGGCTCGGACCACTGACTGGATGCCTGCGGGCAGCTCTGGCCAGGTGGTCCACGGCAGTCCCCGGGAGGGCTTCTGGTGCCTCAACCGGGAGCAGCGGCCTGGCCGGAACTGCTCCAACTACACCGTGCGCTTCCTCTGCCCACTGGGTGAGTTCTACAGGAAGCTCCCATCAATGCTGTGGTTCTGGGTCCCCTCCACCAGACTGTCGTATTGAGTTCAGGCAGCCTAGTGCAACTGTAGGGGTTCGAATTGTGAGCCTAGTATGTGGGACTGTGTTCTCTAGGTGAGTTTTATGCAGTTTTTTTTTTAAACTAAGAGAAGATGATTTATTTGAAGATGGAGGAAGAGGGAGGAGAGAGAGATGATAGCTAGCTACTCAAGAAGTAGGGAACATTTGAAAGTAGAATACTCCTTATGCAGTTTTCTTAGCCTCAGTTTCTCACTTGTGCAACAGGGCTAACTAAATCCCATCAGGATGTTTTGACGAGGAGTAAGTGAGATCGTGAATCCAGAGGGTGCAGCCCTGATTCACAAAGTGCTAGTTCCTGTTAATGTTCCTCATGCCAGATACTGTCCTAGCTGTGATTATTCCTCCTTTCCCACTGATCTTTGCACTGCTGCCCCCTCGGGAGCTGCACAGCGTGCTAAGAAGCTGGGTAACATTTTGAGATGCCACAGCTGATAAGTGCAGAGCCGAGGACTGCTCCCTGTCTGTGGGCAAAGTCCATGTTCTTGACATCCTGCCCTGCCCTGCCCTGCCCTGGGTAATTCAGTTGTTGGGCACCAGCTGCAGGCCTGCTCCTGTAGACGGGCCCTTCTACTTTAGGCTCTACCCATCTGCACAGCCTGACACTGCGGGCCTAGGTGCCCGTAGAGGTCATGTGGAGTGGAGGCTCAGGCACCCACCCTTTCACATGTGCCTCAGACCAGAGGGCAGGAGATGGGCAGAGGTGGCTAGAGTCCAGGTTACTGCAGGCCCTGACTTCCGGGAGAAGGAAGCTGGTACTGTCCTCACACATCCTAGGACAGCGAATCATGTCCTAGGGCTTAGCAGCAAGCCCTTTCAGGGACACTTAGACAGGGAGGTTGGATCATCACTGATCTCATTTTCCAGGATCCCTGCGCCGGGACACAGAACGCATTTGGGGTTCCTGGTCTCCTTGGAGCAAGTGTTCAGCTGCCTGTGGTCGTACTGGAGTCCAGACCCGCACACGCGCCTGCCTGGCAGAGACAGTGTCACTGTGCAATGAGGCCACTGAGGAGGGCCAGCTCTGTGTGAGCCAGGCCTGTGCAGGTACCACCCTCCCTCTGGTGCTAGGCCTGGTGTGGTGGGTGAGGCTGAAACAGCCTGAAAGGATGGGTAGGTAGAGGGTCAGTCTGAGATGGAGTTCTTCATGTGCTCCTGAAGTATTACCTGAGTCTCTCCTGTGTGCTCCAATGGAGCCGTAGGACAATGTTGGGAACACAGAGCAAGGTGATGATCATAGCTTATAGAAATCCAGGAATGCGCCCTAGAGGAGGTGTCCTGGGCTCAGTCTGAAAGGATGAGTGAGTCAGCCCAGCAGGCTGATAAGGAAGAGTGACAAAAGGGAAACAGAAGTCCATGTGAGTCTATGGGTTGGGATATAGCAAAGGAGGCTCAGAATCCACATACACCCTTTCGATGTGGCTCCTTGTCCCACAGCCTGTGACCTGACCTGCCCCATGGGCCAGGCGAATGCTGAATGCGACGCCTGCATGTGCGAGGACTTCGTGCTCCACGGGGCTGTCTCCCTCCCTGGCGGTGACCCAGCCTCAGGGGCCACCGTCTACCTGCTGACCAAGACGCCTAAGATGCTGACACAGACAGACAGCAATGGGAGGTTCCAAGTCCCTGGCTTGTGCCCCGATGGCAAAAGCAACCTGAAGATCACGAAGCCCAAGTTTGCCCCCATTGTGCTCACGATGCCCAAGACCCAGCTGAAGTCAGCCACTGTCAATGCAGAGTTTGTGAGGGCAGGTACTAAGTGCCTGGGTGCTAAGAGTTGGCTTCCCACCTCACCCACAGTGAAACCCAGTCTTCAGTGTGGCTCACAAGGCCCTGACCATCTGGCCCTCGCTTGTTTCTCTGATTTCTTTTCCTGTTACTCAGCCCACATAAATCACTCTTCTCTAGCCACAAAGGCCTCCTACATGTTCCTCAAATACAGACATACTTCTGCCTCAGGGCCTTTGCACTTGCTGTATGTATTGGCATAGCATGTTCTTCCCCTAGATATTGGAGGTCCTGTTCCTAATGTATGAGGTCTTTCCAGACCACTTCATCTAAAACAGTCCACTGTTTCTTGTCTGGTGTCCCAGAGACTCCATACATCGTGATGAACCCCAAGACCAAGGCACGGCGTGCTGGGCAGAGCGTGTCCCTCTGCTGTAAGGCCACCGGGAAGCCCAGACCAGACAAATATTTCTGGTGCGTATTCTACCAGCTACCCTGCCCACTCCTTTGCTGGGAAACCAGAACTTTCTGTAGTAGTCGCCAGTAGGATAGTGGTAAGTCAGGCCCCGGCACAGAGCCTGTGTGTTAGCACTGGCAGCTGGAGCCTGTGAGGCTGAAGCTGCCCAGACAACCATTGACCCCTTTTGTACCCTCAAAGCTGGATGACCTGGGGGTTGAGGATTTAGCTCAAGTGGCAGAGTGCTTGCCTAGCAAGCACAAGGCCCTGAGTTTGATCCCCAGCACCCCTGTCCAAAAAAACTAGCTGACCTATCACTTTTGACAGCCACTCTCTTGCACGACAATCCCAGCTCTGTGAGGTCAGCTGGATTGGTCCCATTCTATAGACCTGGAAGCAGAAGCTGAGATGGTCAGTTCAAGGATCCACAGCCAATGAAGCGCAGGGGCTGGGACTTAGCATAAAGGCGCTTGAATCCCAGGCTGATCAGTGCTCCAGGCTGAGGCAAGTCTAAGGCGATTGTTTGCCTCCCGCTGCCCCTCAGGCTCCCGCTCTCCGTGTCTTGCAGGTATCACAATGACACACTGCTGGAGCCCGCCCTCTACAAGCACGAGGGTAAGCTGGTGCTGAGGAACGTGCGGCCAGAGCAGACCGGAGAGTACTTCTGCAGGGCTCAGAGCGATGCTGGAGCTGCCAAGTCGCGGGTCGCCCAGCTGACGGTCATAGGTGCGCCTGTCTGGGTCCCCTGGGGCTCAGGTCTGCAGTGGGGCTGGCTGAGCGCCCCAGGGATCATAACTGGGCAGTGAACACTTGGGATTCTCTGCGTTGTGCACATAGCGCTGTGCTCTCTGGGGCCCACTTGGGCTTCTCTGCGTTGCGCACATAGCGCTGTGCTCTCTGGGGCCCAGAGACAGCAGAGACCTGAGTCCTGCTGTCACAGAGCCACCGTTTGAGGGGCAAAGAAATATAAATAAGAGACACAGAAAAATGTAGCTAAAACAGGAGATGAGGGGCTGTGGATTCTGACAGATCAGATAAGTTCTGGGTGGCTGCTTTCAGCTAAGGCGTAAATCATGGTTTTTAGCCTTGGCTGCTCATCGGAACTGTCCAGTGATAGTTTGAAGAGGTACTGATGCTTCTGCTGTACTCTGGGAGTGTCTGATTTAATCTGGGATGTGGCCTGGGTGTGCATGGTTTAAAAGAGCCCGGGTGATTGTAATTTGCGGCCAATGTTGCAAACCCCTGGTCTTAAATAGTGGGCCAGAACTCTGTGTGAAGCTGTTCCAGACTGAGCCGCCAGCATGGACTGAGACACAGAAGTGGGGGTCTGGGGGTTTTAGAAGAAAGGGTGATCTCTCAGGTGTGATGACACAGGCCTGTAATCCCAGCACTCTGGGAGGCTGAGGTAGGAGGATCCAGGATTGAAAGTTTGAGCTCAGCCTGGGGACCTCAACAAGACCCTATCTCAAAATTTAAAAAAGGGGCTGAGGATGTAGTTCAGCCTAAAGGCTTTGGGTTCAGTCCCCAGTAACCGCCCTCACCAAACAAAACAAAGCAAAACAAGCCTAAAGCAAAATATCACCCCCTCCACACACATATAAAACAAACAGAAAAGGTGACCTGATTACGACTGGCTTCTAGAAGAAAACTGGACAGGAAGAGATTTGAGGCCAAAGGCCTGCTGGAAACCTGTCCTGGAAAGTGAAGGCAAAAGAGAATATCTTAGTAATTGGCCTAAACAAAACACAACAAAAGACAAGGCAGAGCGTGTTGTTGGAAGAACTCTGAACTATTGCTCGGACTTCTAGTTGAGCAACAGACCTCAGGACAGACAAGACAGAGACTTCGGGTCTCAGCAGAGGAGATAGGGAGCCTCCAGTTCCTCACAGCAGTGCTCCTGTGTTTGGTGTGGTGACTTTTTTTTGAAACAGGTCTCTGTGTGTAGATTCGACCATCTTTGAGCTCACAGAGTAGCCCTGGCTGCCTTCAAACTTGCCATCCTCCTGAGTGCTGGGATTGCAGGTGTGTGGCACCACACCTGGCTGGCACCACATCTGGCTGGTACCACACCTGGCCAGCATAGTGATCTTAAAAAAAATTAATTTGCTATTCCAAAATTAAATTTATAGATAGTAACTACGTATAATTTCTAAATATATAAGCACATGGTCCTAACTATAACATAAAGGAGAAATAAAAGGAATAGGGGCACACACACTGTAATCCCAGCATTCAGGAGGCTGATGCAGGAGGAGCACCATGAGATCAAGGGAAGCCTAGACTATATGGTGAATTCAAGGCTAGCCTGACTACTTAGCAAGACCCTGTCTCACAAAACAAAATGACGGTGACAGAGACAGAGACTTTAACATAAAAAGTATTGTTTCAGTATCTAAAGGTGTTGGCACAGTAACACAGTAAGATGAACCAAGATGTCAGACATTTGCACTTCAATCCAGAGTCGCCACAGATGTGACAGCTACAGATCCTGGGTCACATTATTGTAGGGATGTGATCATTCTGAAATGAGGAAATATTCTTGGTGTCATTCCAAGCTAAACAAAGTACAGTCTTAGATTGATTCATGATAGCTGTATTCTTGGAAAATTCCATGTGTGGTGGAGGCCGTGTAAAAAATACCAGGCTATAATCATTTTAAAGAGGTTTTCCACTCACTCTCTGTGATTGTCCTGTTGGGTGTGTGACAATCATACAGGACGCAGAACAATTCTTCAAGTGGATCAGTGCCAGGCACTGCCGGCCATGAATGTCACACAGTTGTGATCCCAGAACTCAGTCCCCGCCCCCGTATGCCCATAGCACTCCCAATTTTGGCAAAACCCAAAAAACACCCTCACACATTCTCAGACCTGTCCGTGGAGAACCACTATGTTGTGGTCTCAGCACTCAGTTCTGCTTCCTCATATGTAAGATGGATTGATCATAGCTGCCCAGTCTCCCTCCCAGAGTTCTGGGTGAAGCAAGGTCACAGATCTGCAAGTCCCTTGGACACTGCAGAGAGGTGACACCAAGGTACCCTGTGTAGGATGAGAACTTGCATCTTAACATTTGCACTGTTTACTCTTCAGCTGCTGATGAGAGTCCTTGCAACCCAACCCCCGAGAGCTACCTTATCCGGCTGCCCCATGACTGCTTCCAGAATGCCACCAACTCTTTCTACTATGACGTGGGCCGCTGTCCTGTCAAGACCTGCGCGGGGCAGCAGGATAGCGGGATCAGGTGTCAGGATGCCGTGGAGAACTGCTGCGGCATCTCCAGAACAGAGGAGAGGGAGATCCAGTGCAGCGGATACACGCTGCCCACCAAGGTGGCCAAGGAGTGCAGCTGCCAGAGGTGTACAGAGACGCGGAGCATCATCCGGGGCCGCGTCAGCGCCGCAGACACCGGCGAGCCCATGCGCTTCGGCCACGTGTACATGGGGGGCAGCCGCGTGAGCATGACTGGCTACAAGGGCACTTTCACCCTCCATGTTCCCCAGGACACGGAGAGGCTGGTGCTCACGTTTGTGGACAGGCTACAGAAATTTGTCAACACCACCAAGGTGCTGCCCTTCAACAGGAAGGGGAGTGCGGTGTTCCATGAGATCAAGATGCTTCGGCGCAAGGAGCCCATCACTCTGGATGCCACGGAGACCAATGTCATCCCCCTGGGAGAGGTGGCTGGTGAAGATCCTGTGGCTGAACTGGAGATCCCATCTGGGAGTTTCTACAGGCAGAACGGAGAGCCCTATGCAGGAAAAGTGAAGGCCAGTGTGACCTTCCTGGATCCCCGAAATATTTCCACAGCCACAGCCACCCAGAGTGACCTGAACTTCATCAACGATGAAGGCGACACCTTCCCCCTCCGGACGTATGGCATGTTCTCTGTGGACTTCACAGATGAAGCCACCTTAGAGCCACTAAATGCTGGCAAGGTCAAAGTCCACCTGGACTCGACCCAGGTCAAGATGCCAGAACATGTGCCCGCGATGAAACTCTGGTCGCTCAACCCAGACACGGGGATGTGGGAGGAGGAAGGCGATTTCAAATTTGAAAGGCAAAGGAGGAACAGAAGGGAAGACAGGACCTTCCTGGTGGGCAACATGGAGATCCGAGAGAGGAGGCTCTTTAACCTGGATGTCCCCGAAAGCCGGAGGTGCTTTATCAAGGTGAGGGCCTACCGGAGTGAGAGGTTCCTGCCCAGTGAGCAAATCCAGGGCGTCGTGGTCTCTGTGATCAACCTGGAGCCCAGAACTGGCTTCTCATCCAACCCTCGGGCCTGGGGCCGCTTTGACAGTGTCCTCACAGGGCCCAATGGGGCCTGTGTCCCTGCCTTCTGTGACGATCAGGCCCCAGATGCCTACTCTGCCTATGTCCTGGCAAGCCTGGGTGGGGAGGAACTGGAAGCGGTAGAGTCTTCTCCTAAATTCAACCCCAATGCGATCGGCGTCCCTCAGCCCTACCTCAACAAGCTCAAGTACCGTCGCACAGACCACGAGGACCCCAGGGTCAAGAAGACGGCCTTCCAGATCAGCATGGCCAAGCCCAGGCCCAACTCAGCGGAGGAGAGCAACGGGCCCATCTATGCCTTTGAGAACCTCCGGGCCTGTGAGGAGGCGCCACCCAGTGCAGCCCACTTCCGGTTCTACCAAATCGAGGGAGATCGGTATGACTATAACACGGTTCCTTTCAACGAAGATGACCCCATGAGCTGGACTGAAGACTATCTGGCGTGGTGGCCCAAGCCAATGGAGTTCAGGGCCTGTTATATCAAAGTGAAGATCATGGGGCCGCTTGAGGTGAACGTGCGATCCCGCAACATGGGGGGCACCCACCGGCGCACAGTGGGGAAGCTCTATGGAATCCGGGACGTGAAGAGCACTCGGGACAGGGACCAGCCCAATGTCTCAGCTGCGTGTCTGGAGTTCAAGTGCAGCGGGATGCTCTATGACCAGGACCGCGTGGACCGTACCCTGGTGAAGGTAATCCCCCAGGGCAGCTGCCGTCGGGCCAGCGTGAACTCCATGCTGCATGAGTATCTGGTCAATCACCTCCCACTGGCGGTCAACAACGACACCAGCGAGTACACCATGCTGGCGCCCCTGGACCCACTGGGCCACAACTATGGCATCTACACTGTCACGGACCAGGACCCTCGCGTGGCCAAGGAGATTGCCCTCGGTCGGTGCTTTGATGGCACCTCCGATGGCTCCTCTAGAATTATGAAGAGTAATGTGGGTGTGGCCCTGACCTTCACCTGCACGGAGCGGCAGGTGGGCCGCCAGAGTGCTTTCCAGTACCTGCAGAGCACCCCAGCCCGGCCCCCTACTGCAAGCACCCTGAGGGGAAGAGCACCCTCCAGGCGGCAGCAGCGAGCAAGCAGGAGGGGTCCACGCTGGCAAGGAGGGGCTGCCTCTCCGAGACTTCCCAGGCTTGCTCAACAGCCTCAGAGCGGCTGAGTCTGTGGTTCTTCACAGCCTGTCCGCCTCCTTTGACAGCCGGACTGATCACACGCTGTCACTCGGTTAATTTAAACACATGTGTTTCAGTGCACTTTGCTCGTGTGTTTCTTCCTTTCTTTGTCCCATGATACCAAATGGCACATAGCCCCCAAGATGACCAAATAAATTCCTTTTGTGCTTTTTTAAAAAAGAAATGCAAGAAATTGGCCACTGGCAAAAACCATGCAGCTTTGTTCTTTTCTTTAGTGCTATGAACACAAATGTACTTCCCTTTCTTTTTGCATTTTTTTGCCCACCTCTGTTATAATAATAATCTGATGCTGAAGATGAAATAACTGATATAAAGCATAGTTCTTGGTCCTGCTCCACAGGATGTAAGCAAGGCCTCTGTCACAGCTGATACATACAAATGGTGGTGAAATAAAGAAATAAATGACAGTATTTTTACTTGAAATGTAAATAACTTATTTACTTCTTTGACTGAAATTTGGAGCTCTGTGTACATTTAAAGTGAAGCTATCGGGGTTGGGGATTTAGCTCAGTGGTAGAGCACTTGCTTAGCAAGTGCAAGGCCCTGAGTTTGATCCCCAGCACCAAAATAAATAAATAAATAAATAAAAATAAAGTGAGGCTATTGAGATTAGGGTGATCATAGTTCCACTTCCAAGTCTGGAAAGAGTGTCTCTCAGTATCCACAGTTACACTAGGTTGCTAACTGTGTTAGGGTATTTCTCTTTACATTTGCTTTTACCCCTGCTGAAAGCCCGGTCAGTGTAGCCCAGCGCACACGTCAATAAATGCATGTTCCTCCCCAGCACAAAAAAAAAAAAAAAAAAAATGCACGTTCCGTACTTCGATTTTGAAGTCCCTGTCCTGTCTTTGAACAAGTAAAGCGGGCCAGCTGTTCAGGTGAGCAGGGGGGCCTGGAGAGCAGTCACAAGGTGATGTGAGGCCCGGTGTCCCTAAGTGACAGGGTCGGGCAACTAGTCAGCTGTCAAGTTTGTTCTCATGGATCATATTTTCCATTTGCAAGGAAGAGCAGAGATTCCTGAAGTTGTGAACATGTTCTGGGCTCCTAAGCAAGACTAAAAATATGTCCTGATTATCATCTTTCTTTCCAATACTGTGGAGCTTATACAATAGTTTGGCCCAGGGTCTGGCAAGCTGGCTAAGTGGTCCTCTGGCATCTTCCTCCTGCCTGTTGCCTTCTCCAGCTGGGCTGGCTGACCTCGCTCTCCAGTGATGATCTCTCTCTGTCTCTCTCTCCCCCTCTCTTTCCTTTTCCCCAATATCTTCTAAACACACTCAACTTTTCCCCGGAGAAAAATAAATGCCCCTATCCCTGGAGTAAAACAACTGGCCAAATGGCAGGATTTTGTTTTTGGAAAAGGCATTTGATTTAAAATAGTAAGTTGGGTTGGAGATTTAGTGCAATGGTAGAGTGCTTGTCTAATAAGCACAAGGCCATGAGTTTGATCCCTAGCACCCTCCCCTGCTAAAAAAAGTCAGCCTGGTGCAGTGGCAGCTCGTGTCTGTAATCCCAGCATTTTAGGAGGCTGAGGCAGGAGGATCGCAAGTTCAAGCCCAGTGTGGGCAAGACCTTGTCCCAGCTGGGCGTGGGAGTGCATGCCTGTCATCCTAGCACTTGGGAGGCTGAGGCAGGAGAGGAGGATTGTTGTGAGGTCGAGACAGGCCTGAACTACATAGTTTACACAGCAAGACCCTGTCTAAAAAAAAAAAAAAAAAAAAAACACCTTGTCCCAAAAAGAGCTGAGAATGTAGTTCTCTGGAAAGACTCTGCGATCAGTCCCTAAAGTAAAATAATATAAAGTAATAAGCTAGAAAAATCAGAGCCCAGATGTGGTATCAGAGCAATCTTGGAGACACTGACAGGGGCAGGATGGAGGGGTGAGGTACACTCACTGCCCCTCTCCCAGGCCCTTTAGCTCTTTCAGGAAAGCCGACTGGGGAGAAGCGGGCATTACATACAATCAGGGCAAAGCTTTCCATGATCCACGGCCACCTCTAGCCTGTGCCGGATTTGTCCTCTTAGGTAAGCACCTACCATGTTCCTGGGGGCGCAGTCTGTAATGAGTTGGAAATTTTCTGGCTGAGCACACCATCCCCACAGCAGCTAATGGTAAATTTTTTTTTTTTTTTTTTTATACTGGGGATTGAACTCAGGACCTTGTGGTTGCTAAACAAGCGCTCTAACCTCCACAGCTGCTGAGAAGGTGAACACATGCAAGGCCGTGGCTTGCTTTCCTCCCCTCTGCTCCCGGGGAGCAGCTCTACTGACAACTGGGCCATGGGTGGCCTTGACTGCCATGGCCAAGGGCTGGTATTCAGAAGCCTGAAGGCGTTGCTCTAGCCTGACCACCAGGCCTTTCGACTCAGGTAGGTGCTGGGAAGGTGGGCCCCACCCCCCGTCCTTCCTTTGTTGCCCTCAAATGAGGGGCTGGATAAAGGGCCTCCAGCAGGCGGCAGCAGACACTAGGCTCCTTTTTTCGCCCACCATACGTCTCTCGAGTGGCTGCTAGATGCCAGGCCAGGTGTATCAGCAGATGGGCCTTTATGAGGCAGGATAAAACCTATTATTGTCGAGTCGAGCCAGTGACACCCAGTTTCTAAGCATCTTGCTTTCAAAGCTATATGTGCTACTTGCCAGCTGTGTGACTTTCCCCTGGACCTCAGTTTCCCCATCTGTAAATGAAGGCCTTGGTCCAGATTCTACTCTAGACCTTCTCTAAAGTCCCGATGGGGGTTTTCAGTGAGGTGACAGGCACAGTTCCCAGGACGCCTTCAGTGCACGGGACTGTTGCTGCTTCCGGGGTCGTTCCCTTCCTCCCACTGGACCAAGCACAGCCCTGGGGTTCAGTCTCAGCCTGCTGTCCAGTGACTGAACCCCCAGTTACCGAGTATGACCTGGACCAAGATGGATCCCGATGGCAGAAAAGGAAAGGCACAGGTTGGAAGCCAGTGGGGCTGTTTACAAACAGGGATTTTCCAAACATTACTCTCCAGAGTTCGGAGTGCTCACGTGGCTGGGGTGATAGAGAAAAAGTCACGAGATATCTGGACAAGATCAGAGTCTGGAAGGTTTGAGAGGACTTAAGCAGAATTGGAGGCAGCACAGGGAGATGGGTGGGGCGTCCGCAGGGAGACCGGTTAGGGCCAAGGAGTAGAGGTGGGGACTGTACCTTGGAAGGTTTGCTTGTGGTCTGGGGATTGAACCCACGGCCTTTGCACTGAGCTACATGCCCAGCCCTCTGTATTTGTTTTTTTCATTACAGGGTCGGTCTTCTTGAGAAATTGCACAGGCTGGTCGCAAAGTTGCAGTCCTCCTGCCTCGGCCTTCCAGGGTGCTGGGGTTATAAGCATGAGCCACCTCACCCAGCTGAAAGTCTTAATTACAAGGAACAGTGCCAGCTAACTTCAGGAAGGACTGGAACCAGAAACTTGAGCGCCATCAGAATCGAGACGATGACTCCCTCTAGTTTTGGTTCTCTTATCCCCTCTCATACTCAGTGGTTTCTGCTTTCCAGGTCTCTTAGTCTTGCTCTTCACACCGTTTCTCTGACTGTCACTGACTTGATTTCTGTTTCCATTTCTTCTCTTTCTAGGTGTCACTTTGGTCAGTCAGTGTCTCAGTCTCTCCTCTCTGTAGGAACCTGGAGTTCCATCCTCTCTACCTCCTCTCCCCGAGCTCTATTTTGGGAATTGAATTTGATTGGCTTGGTTTGAATTCGGGCTGTGCCTCTAGCCCAGGCACCTGTGCCCATGCCAGGAGTGGGTCGCAGAGTGCAATTCAGTCATGCAGTCAGATTCCTTGGGGAGAGAGAATCCGGCTGGTCCACTCTGGTTTTGGATTCATGATCCTCCTGCCTCAGCCTCTCAAGTACTGGGATTATAGGCATGTGCAACCACAGCCAAATGGAGCTTGCTTTTACAACCATTTTTCTTTTCTTTTCTTTTCTTTTTTTTTGGTGCTGGGGATCGAACTCAGGGCCTTGTGCTTGCAGGCAAGCACTCTAACCACTAAGCTAAATCCCCAGCTACAACCATTTTTCTTTTTCCTACAGAATAGCTTTCTCCCTGTGTAGCTCAGTGGTGGGGCGCTTGCTTAGCATGCAGAAGGCCCTGGGCTTGCTCCCCAGTACCACAAGAAAAAATAATTGTAGCCATTCTAGTGATTGTGAAGTTGTATTTTATTATGGTTTCAATTTGCATTTCCCTAGTATTTAGTAATTTTTTGGGGGTAGTGCTGGCTTTCGAACTCAGGGCCTTGCACTTGCTAGGCAAGCGCTCTACCACTTGAGGTAAATCTTTCCAGTCCCCAGTAATGTTCATAGTAAGGTTGAGCATCTTTCTTAAAAAGTATATATTTTATCTTTTTTTCTTTCGAGACAGAGTCTCACTATGCAGTTCAGGATGCCCCGGAACTCTCTATGTTGCCCAGGCTGGCCTTGAACTCTTGGCAATCCTCCTGCCTCAGCCTCCCAAGTGCTGGGATTACAGGCTTGCACCACCAAGCCCTGTTTAAAGGATCTTTTCACTGGAAATGGATCATTTCTATATATTCTTTGGAGAAAAGTCTACTCAAATCTCTTGCCCAAGTCAGGTGCAATGACTCATGCTTGTCATCCCAGCACTCAGGAAGGCAGAAGTAGGAGGATTGAAAATTTGATTCTCACCTGGGCAACTTAGTGAGACTTTGTCTCAAAAGAAAAAAGTGAGGGGCTGGGGGTGTAGCTTAGTGGAAGAGCGCCGGGGTTCAATTTCCCAGTACCACACCCCCCCCACAAATGCATATGTACACACACACAAAATCCCTTACCCCTTAAAAAATTGAATTGTCTTTTTTATTATTATTATTTTGTGAGGGTGTGTGTGTGTGTGTATGCGCCAGGGATCAAAGTCAGACCCTCGTGCTTGTGAGGCAAGCACTCTAACTGCTGAGCTAAATGCCCAGCCCCTTCTATTATTATTATTATTTTGAGACAGGGTCTTGCTATGTAGTTCAGGTCAGCCTTGAACTTACTATGTAGCCCAGGCTGGCCTGGAACTCACAGCAATCCTCTTGCCTCAGCCTCCCAAGTACTGGGATTACAGGTGTGTGCCACCACACCTGGCAGTCTTTTTATTTTTGAGTTCTACGATTTCTTTCTATACAGTGACTACTCAATCCTTTTTATTGGGAGGGGTTCTGGGGATTGAACTCAGGGCCTTGTACTTGCTAGGCAAGCGCTCTACCATTCAGCTAAATCCCCGACCCCAACTGTTAGATCTTTATCAGCACAGTACTTGCAAATATTTTTCCCTCTATGGGAAAAATCTTTTCATGTTCCTGATAGTTTCCTTTGAAGCCCTAAAGTTTTGAAATTTTGATGAAGTCTAATTTATTTTTTTTCCTTGATTGCTTATGCTTCAAGCAACTGTTGCCTAATTTAAGGTTGTGAAGGGTTACACCTGGCTTCATTCTTCTATGGGTTTTATAGTTTAAGCATTTGAGTGCCTCTTTGCCCCATTTTGACTGGCAGAAGGCAAGTACTCCACTTTGTCTTTTCGTGTGTGGATATGCAGCTGACCTGGCCCCATTTGCTGAGTAATTTACTCTTCTTTGTGCATTGAGCTGCCCTGGCACTGCTGATGAAAATCAAGTGTAAATAAATATAATTTAACTGTGGACTTAGGGTTCTGTTCCTTAGTTCTTTATGTCTATCCTCAAGACAGCTCCTCTGTCTTGACTAGGGTAGTGTTGTAGTAAGCTTTGAAATCAGGAAGTACTGTGTGCACTTTTTCTATTTTTAGTTATCCAGAAAGTCTTTATTTTATCTTTAGCTTTTGAAAAACAGTTTTGCCAGCACACAGCTCCAAGTTGACAGGTGACCTCTTTGATGGTTTAAAAGATATTTCTTCGTCTTTTTTGTTATCAAATTTGACTTTATTTAATCTAGATGTTTATTTCTTTTTAGTGATCCTGTTTGGTAAACCTTGTGTTTTTTGTAATGATCCACATATTATGGGTAGACATAAATATATCTTCTATCAGTTCTGGAAAATTCCTAGTCATCCCTTCAAATATTGCTTCTTCTCCATTTTCCCTACTCTTCTCCTTTGAACTACAATTAGACATATCAAATATCTTTTCATTAAAGTCTTCACATCTCTTAACATTTCCCATTTTCTTGTTTCTGTACTATATTCTGGTAGTCTTTAGATCTGTCATTTAAATCCGGTGTGGTAGCGCATGCCTGTAACCCCAGCACCTGGAAGACAGGCAGGCAGATCACTGCGAGTTCGAGGCCAGCCTGGACTACACGGGGAGTTCGAGGCCAGCCTAAACAATATAGTGAGACCCTGTCTCAAAAAAAAAAAAATCTGTCATTTAGTCTCTTTTCAGAGGGTCAAAAATAATTAAATTTATCCATATGATTTTAATTTTAATTTTTAGTCTATATGACCGAGTCAACATTTAAAAGAAATTTACAGTAAAGAGACTTATAGAGTGAGAGTTCGAAGGCTTAGGTTATGAGTAAGGTACATAAACTTTTTTGTGTGTGCTGGGAATTGAACTCAGGGCCTTGTGCTTGCAAGACAAGCACTCTAACCGCTGAGCTAAATCCCCAGCCCCCATAAACTTCTTTTTTTGTTGTTTGTTTTTTGAGATTTGTAGCCCAGGCTGGCCTTGAACTCACAGCAATCCTCCTGCCTCAGCCTCCCTAATGCTAGAACCACAAGTGTGCACCACCACATCCAGCTTAGTACATAAAATTTGATGAGCCAACTTTGGAACATTCATTTTGTTGGCTCAGAAACCTTTATTTACTTATTTATTTCGGGTGCTGAGGATTGAACTCAGGGCCTTGTGCCTGCTAGGCAAGCGCTCTACCACTTGAGCTAAATCCCCAGCCCCCCAGAAACCTTTACGGTTGTGTATAAATATTGCTTGTGAGTAATAAATGATTACAGTTGTTACTGAATTAAATGTCACTTTTATTATCTAAAATTATGGTTAGTGCAGGTGAGTTGCAAATGGAAAAGGATTTATCAACTAAGTCATATTCTTTCTCATCTCTTTTTGAGATTTTCCTTTGAATCAAGCAAGTTCCTCAATACTGAAGTGTAATGGAGTAGGGTAAACTCTTCAACAACCTAACTAAGGAGCGTGACTAAAAAGGAAAAAGAATTCTTTCTTGTTTGTTTCAGACAAGATCTTGCTATGTAGTTCAGGCTGGCCTTAAACTCCTGGCAATCCTCATGTCTCAGCCTCCTGAGGGCTGAAATTATAGATGTGCACCACCACACAATGTTTAAGAGAAATTTTTAAAAGGCATATCTGGGTGTGGTGGTGCAGGCCTGTAATCATGGCATTTTGGAGGCTGAGGCAGAAGGCTCTAAGTGAGTTTGAGGTCAGCCTGGGCTACATAGTGAGTCAAGATGAGCCTAAACTGCAAAGTGAGACCCTGTCTCGAAAAAGCAAATAAATAAAATAAAAGGCATAAAAGGAAAGCCATAAATCAGGGTACTACACAGGACTAAGAAGATATCTATTATTCATTGAGTGCCTACTGTGTATTATGGGTAGAAGAATTATTTATTCCTCACATTAATCCTACAAGGTCAAAGTTGAAATAACGCTAGAGTTGAAAGAACAGGTTTATGCAGTTAAGTAACTTAACAGAAATCAGTCCCTCTATACAACCAACATCTGTGGCCTTTAGAAAATCTGAATTAGTATATCCTAGGTCCGTCTTCAGGATGAGATACACCAACATTTCCACGGTGGTAGCGTCCAGAACCACCCTCCTCTAAAGACGCAGAGGGAAGCCATGGTGAGTTAGCGCCCTCTACCGACCATCTCCAGAAAGACATCAGAAGATGGACCAAGAGGACTTACTGCTATCTGAGGTCCCAAGTACCAGCCCCAAGTACTATACATGCCCTGGAGAATGGTGAGCACCTCCCAGAGTCTCCTTGGTCTCCCCTACAATACCTACAATGGCTTAGTGGGTGGGAAAGGATAGCCCTCCTCTAACAAGATAATGGTTTGTTTATAGAGAAAGAGAAATCTCAAAAGGGTGGTATCAATAATCACAAATTTCCATTTATCCCTTAGGGAAGTATGTAATCTGGCCATTGTGACTACTCTTCACATGTGCCTCCATGTGTTCCCACCTTCTGCACTGACTCTTTCAAGGGTCCAGCCCTGTCTGACTGCCTATAATATTTCCACTTAGTTGTTTATAATATTCCTCCCTCTGAAGAGGTACCCCTAACCATGGTTAGGGGAGAATGAGTGTAGTTTCCATCTGGCTCCTTCCAGCTGAGAAGGGTCAATGTAGAGGAGACCGCAGTCAGAGGCCTTCTCCAGAGAGCTCATCTAATGGGCCTTGAGTAGTAGTCATGTTGCAGCGTAGCAGGTCTGTACTTTGTTTACAAGGTTGATCTAGTGGATACCAGTAAAAAGAGTCAGGCACATTTGTTGTTGGTTCCATCTGCATGATCACTTGGAGTTTGGCAGCCTCTAGGCAAGAATAAACAAATGTCCCAAGAAATTAAACCATGAGTGTTGGAATGGAAAGGCAGGTTGAGGGCAAAGAACCCTCTGGTTCTTAGAACCCTCTACTGATGGAGGTTACCTGTGAGTCTGACAGCTGAGGAATTCAAAAGACTCTTGCTTTGCCTTTATGGCTTCCACTGTAGTTTTTTAGCCTCAGTGAGCCAGAACAGGGGTCTACAGGTACAGCTGGAAACTGACAGTAGGGGTCAGTCAGCAGGTGGAGCCCTTTTTATATCTAGCTTTTATTCCTATGGTATTGTTTTTATATGTCTTTAGTTATACTTTTCTGCTGTGTATTTAAGACCAAGTTAAAGTAAGACCTGTGTTAATCAAAACTAACCACTTGCCGTCCATCAAGGTCAGTTAAGTCTCCTCGGGCGTCACTTTTGGAACCATGTCCAGGGCCTCTCAGCTTCTCCATCAGTGTCAGCCGCCAGGATGGGTTACTGTCTGGCTTGATATGTTGCTTCCTGTGAAAGCAGGGGAGACTTTTCCCTCCTTAGTGACACTCTCTTTCGGCACACTGTACATTCCTTGATTTCTGTCCTCTGGGGTCCAGTAATCGCCCTTCTTGGGAGTTTGGGTGACTCACCAAAGTTGTAGGATTCTGTAGAAAAGGTTTCTTCATGTCTTGGGTCCTCATTGACCTTGGAAGGCTAGGACCAAAATATTGGTTGTCCTCCTAGTCCAGTTACCTTTCCAGTTCTGGTCTCCAAACTTTAGTTGTTGAACACCCAGAAGAGATCACTTACATCAGTATTGCAGTGGGATCAGTGAGCTTAACTGTTATAATCTCATCAGGATAGCAAGTACTTTGAAATATAAAGTATAGCCAGAGGACTGTTATTTCTTACCAGTCATGGTTGTTTTAGAAGTTGAATCCCTGTAGAATGTTAACAGACAACAGGAGTTGGGGATTTAGCTCAGTGGTGGAGTGCTTGCCTAGCAAGCTCAAGGGCTGGAGTTTGATGCCCAGCACCCCCCTGCAAAAAAACCAAAAAAACAACAACAACAAAAAAACAAAACAAAGAGAAGAATGTTAATAGGCAACAATTATAAAATTTTACAGAGACAGCTTGAGCTCATGAGCCACACATAGTATTTCAGCAAGACAGTCATGATAATATCTTTGAAACGCATTTAAGGAGATTTAGCTCAGTGGTTAGAGTGCTTGCCTTCAAGCACAAGGCCCTGAGTTCAATCCCCAGCACCAAAAAAAACCCCAAAAAAACCAAAAAAACAACAAAAAAAAACACATTTAAAAGTTTACCTTAGTATAGAATAGCCTTTTTAGTCAGTCATCTCCATCTAGTACACAAAGAAGCTCTCATGTAGTTTGTTATCCTTTATTTGGTTGGGGGTAGTGGTGCTGGGAATCGAACTCAGGGCCTTGCACTTTCTAGGTGAGTGCTCTACCACTGAGCTAAATCCCCAGCCCCTGATGTCCTTTAATAGGATGTCACCGAGGAAGTGTGTGACACTGTCTGGACTGCTCAGTGCCTGAATGTCTGTAAGTGTAGGGACACATATATAACATTAGGGTTGGGCTGCCTTTCTGGTTTGAACCTAGCAGTACTCTACACTGTCCTACCACAAAGATACAGCCCCAGCCCTTTTTATTTTTTGTTTTATTTCGGTTTGATTTGGTTTTGGTTTTTCGAGACAGGGTCTTGCTATGTAGTCTAAGCCAGCCTCAAACTCATTATGTAGCCTGGGCTGTCTTTGAACTCACAATCTTCCTACCTCAGACCCCCGAGGACTGGGATTACAGGCATGTGCCTCTATACCTGGCTTCTTTTTTATTTTGAGACAGGGTCTTGTTAAATTGTCCAGGCTGGGTTTGAAATTTCAATCGTCCTGCATCAGCCTCCCGAGCTTAGGTGTGTTTTAACAAACACTCTGTAAATAATTCTTGCCCCCTCCTTTTTGTGTGTGTGTGTGTGTGTGTGTGTGTGTGTGCACGCGCGTGTGCTGGGGATTGAACTCAGGGCCTTCCACTCTAATCACTGAGCTAAATCCCTTCTTAGTAATTCTTAACAGAAGGAGGGATGGTGGTCCACTGCATGAATGGAATGACAAGCTTCTTAGTCTTTGAAGTGAGAGATTTCTGGATAAGGGATGCAGCTTCTGCAGATCCCTAAAATCATACCAGCTTTCAAAGGAGGAAATAATGGAAAGACCTATGGAGATGTAGGTTTGAGTTCCAGTCTGCTGTTACTTTGAGCTTTAGGTCTCTTACATCCTCTTTGAACCAGTTTTCTCAGCTGGGAAACTGAAATGCTGGTAAAAACAATACCTCTGCCTTGAGTGGTGGTGCATGCCTGTAGGGAGGCTGAGGGAGGAGCATTGCCTGGAGTTTGAGGCCAGCCTGGACTACATAGTGAGTTCAAGACCAGCCTGAACTACATAGAGAGACCATGTCTCAAAAGGAAACCAAACCAAAAAACAATACGTCACCAGGTTATTGTGAGACTCAGATGAGAATGTAGATGTCAGAGTTCTTTGTGACGTTCTAGATGATGTTATTAGTATTATTTTGCATCCCACATCACCTACAGATGTACACACTTAGTTTTTAGTCCCCAGCTTTTAAAATATAATTAATGAATCCCTCAACATTCACATTTAACTTTATATCCTGCAAGGGATGGTCAATGCCTGCTGATATAAAGGAACAGTATTTAGCCTTAAAAAAGACATGTCTTCGTTCAGGAGATACAAGAATTCCCAGAAGACTTCTGGCTGACAGGCAGTATCAGTGTTTCTGTGGAGGAGAAGGCGAGATTGTTATGTTTGCCAAAACAAGTTTTGAGTCAAAAAAAGATTGAGAAACACAGTTTTAAAATCAGGCTGTCTTTCTGACTCATTATGGGAACCTGGTTGTGTTTTATAGGCATTTCCCCCTCTGAAAAATCCACTGCTAATATTAGATGATTCACTGACTCTACCCTGTAAAAATATTTTTCACAGTATTTACAGTGCTGGAAGGTAGAATCAAATATAAAAGAAGAAAAAGAGCTTTGCATAAAATGAAAACACAAAAGTGATATGCTTTTAGGTATCCAGTGTGCAAAATCTAAGTGATACAAAATAAGAAGTCCATTCTTCCAGTGGAACTATTTCAACTGGAAAATTGCATCTGACTCTTTTTTGTTTCATATGACCTTTTTTAAAGCATCTTCTTTAACCTGTCAGAAAAGAGCAGAATGTAGGTGTGATGTAGAAGTGTTTTGTTTCACAGAGCTGACATGATGTTGTCCCTGGTATTTGCCATCGATTTCCTGATACAAGATCCATTTTATCACGGAGGAAATCTCAAATGGCCTTGTGCTTCCGAACCTAGAATTTGACAGGATGACCCGATAGGAACCTGACCAGAAGTTACCCTTGCGAGGGCTGGGAACTCAGCTTAAGTGGTGGAGTGCTTGCCTAGCAAGCCCAAGGCCCTGAGTTCCATCCCCGGCACCATCCCAGAGGTCATCTTTGCAATGCTGAGTAGGAGAGATGTCCTCATTTACTTCTGCAGCTCTGCTACTCTTTGTCCATACCCTAAACTCTGCTTCATCTCGTGGCTACACAGCCACACCCTGGTGCTAAGACCTGTCCCAACCTGTGCATTTCAGAGCAGGGAATATACACTTATAAACTGCAACATGCTCCTCTACCCAATGGCTGAGTAGTTCCTAAAGAATGACCACGCACCTTTGAGGCATTTCAAACACAGATGTCATTTCATTGAAATGACACACATTTGTGTTCATATACCATTTGGGGAAGTTTTGGTATAATCTCATCGTAAAGCTCCCTAGTCTGAACACCACTATAAGGGGGTCCATCTATGCCACTATAAAGTGTAAGTATTGAGCTGGGTATGGTGATACATGCCTCTAATCCCAGACCTCTGGGAGGTTGAGGCAGGAGGATTGCAAGTTCAAGCACAGTCTGGGTGATTTTGGGACTCAGCAAGACTGTGCCTGAAAATAAAAAATAAGAAGGGTTAGGGATGTAGCTCAGTGGGAAGGTCCTGGGCTCAATCTTAGTACAGAAAGAATCCAGGTATTCTGACCAGCAGAACACAGTTCTCAGGATGCAATGAAAGGCGCTGAAACTAGCAAGTTTGTGTTGTCTGCTTGTTGAAACCATCAGTGGCCTGAGACCAGAGCCACATGACCCTTGTTCACACTGCTGACAAAAAACTCATCTGAACTGTGTACAGCTCCCCCTGTTTTGTACTTTCTAGGGCAAAGTCCACACTCTGCTGATTAGGTAACCACTGGGAATTCCTTCCTAGACAATCATTGGTATTAACTATCATGTGAGTTTATAAAATTTGCCTAGCAACATCTGCCTCTTTGTCAAGTGTAACTTGATCTGCTTCTGTACAGGATTTTCTGAAGACACCATCCCAGCAAGTAAAAGTATTGCTGGGAAATAAGCATGTAATCAAATATTTACTGAATTTCTACCATGGTTCATTCCCAAATACAAGATGAAGTACCTGCCTTCAAAGAGCTCCTTGTCCAGTTGAGGATACCAGGCTAAATGCATAAAACATCTACCCATAAATAAAATCAAATGCTCAGTCACCCTGGGAATGATATAAAGATCTATTAAACACCATGGAAAGACATCCCACATCATTGTACCACTGTCATTTCTTATGTTTTCATTACCGACAGCCCCATCTTTCCCTGTGAGAATGGAAGCCCCATGAGTGAAGAAGCATTTTTGTTTGCTTAGTATTATTTCCTGCTAAATTACTTGTTGATGGAATGAATGAGAAGTCCCAGCACTAAAACAGAAAAAAGAGAAGGCTCCCTGGAGCAGTGGTGCCCCCAGCTGAGCCTTGACCTATGTCTTGATTCAGCTTGTTTTATTGCAATCTATGGAGGCTGACAAACAGTCTCTTCTTTCTTTCTTTCTCTTTTTTTTTTTTTTTTTGTTTTTTTGAGACAGGTCTCGTTATGCAGTTCAGGCTGATCTTGAATTCAGTATGTAGCTCAGGCTGGCCTCAAACTCATGGCGATCCTCCTGCCTCAGCCTCCCAAGTGCTGGGATTATAGGTGTGTGGCACCATGGCTGGCTTCTCTTTTTTATTTCTATTTTAAGAAGGAAATGTGCATTTAATTGAAAAAGAATATGGGATGGGATGAAAAGAATTCAGTTAGATGTTAGGGCTTCTTTGACCCTCTTGATCCATCTCTGAAAGGAGAAGATTGTTCTAGAATCAATGAATTTCAAACACTGTTTTAAGCAGAAACTCAATTTTCAAGCAAAACACCAGAACATGAAACAGACACAAAGTTGCTCTGAATAGCTCTGGGTTGTTGTGGGCTAGAAGGCGGAGGAGATCCCTCTACCTGGTTCCCTCACCACAACTACAGAGCTAATAGCTTCTGTGACGTATTAGGAACATAGTTTGAAAACACTCAATTGAGGGAACTTTGGAGTTTTCCTCTGTCAAATTCTATTAATGGATGCAACTGAGGAAATACCAGGTCTCAGTGAAGAAGATTGGAACTTTCTTCTGGTCTCTGCCCTCCCATATGCCCTAGTAGGGATAGAACCTAGGGCCTTTGCATTGAGCTATAGCCCTAGTCCTTTTTAGCTTTTATTTTTGAGATACAGCTCACTACATCATTAGGTTGCCAAGGCTGGGTTCGCACTCAGGGTTCAGTACAGGTTACAGCATGTGACACCATGCCTGACAGCCACTTCAAGCTGATAAAATACCAGGAGTCAGCTCCCCAAGGGAGAAAGAACCATGAGGCCCAGGCCAAGGTCAATGCCCCTTCTCACAGACAGTTCCAGGGAACTTTTCTTTTTTGGGGGAAGGGGGTGCCAGGGATCGAACTCAGGGCCTCATAAGCTAGGCAAGTGCTCTACCACCACTTGAGCTAAATCCCCAGCCCCAGTTCTAGGGAACTGGAAGCCACATTTTTTCTGGCTGGAGATTGATGAAGGTTAATTGACTTGTGCGACCTGGTATTGGCCCTGGCTTGTCTCCCACTCTCAGGTTTCCCTTCCTCAAAGCTCAGACGTAAACATACTCAAGCTCACCTAGCAATTTCCCTGGGCGTTAGAGTTGTTGAGACCCTTATACACACGGTAAATAATTAGTATAGGATTGGAGATGGGACTGATTCATTTGTCACCATCGTCCACCTTGTGCAGGTAGTTGACCTGCTTTAGCTGTGCATAGGAAGCAGGCCCTGCAGACACAGGGCTCGACAGTTACAAAAGAGGGATCAATGAAGGGACTTTACTGGAGTGTGATCACACTTTCAGAAAGATTGTGAAGAACCTAGGCACTTGCAAGAACTGAAAGCTTAATAATTACTAGGCTTGAAGGAGCAAGGAAAGGGAGCCGTCACCTTCCAACAGTCATTGCTCACAGAATTAGGTGAAGATACCGCTTCAATGCCATAAAAACGAGGAAACTAAAGATGACAAAGGAATACAAGATGTGGAATCCCTGAGGGAAGGAACTTCTTGAAGCATAAGCGTGTAGCGACTGCCAAGTCACTTTATAGATGGATGAATGGATGGATGGAGGAGGGTGCTGGGGATTGAACCCTGGATGCATGCTAAGGAAGCGCTGTAAAATTGTGCATCATTTCACTGAGCAACAAGTCACTTTAAAGATTCCCTCTGGGACCTCGTGTCTCCTTTAAAACTTCCTTGCCGCCACTGAAAAATAGCCGGAAGAAGAGCTTAACTACGACGGGTTCAGACAACTCCCAGCATGCACCTCTCCGCGTCTAAACATTTTCAACTCAGATCAAGGAGCTCCGGCCAAATTTACGTTTTGCGAATGTTTGGGACTAGCCGCTTGCCGTAGCGCGCTCATTGGTACCCAGGTCACCGCCCCCTTTCCTCGCCTCGCGTTTAGGTTTCACGCACGCAAGCACACGCTTGCCCACACCCCCTCCCTGGGCCTAGGGCGCAGGCGCGCGCACGCTCCCGGGGCGCTGTAGGCGCGGGTGGGGGGGGGAGGAGGGGAAGGGAGGAGATAGAAGTGCCTAGTGAGTGGACGGCCTTGGGACGCGCAGAGCGCCCAGGCCCGGCTCCTGGTCGAGTACACTCTGTGTCCGGCCTCGGGCCGGCGCGAGGGTTCGGAACCACGTCAGCGCGCACCGCGAGTAGGAGTCGGTCCGCCTAAACTCTGAGGTCAGCGAGGGGCGAAGCCCCGGCCTAGGCCCGGCCGAGATGTCCAGCTGCGGCGCTTGTACCTGCGGTGCGGCTGCCGTCCGGCTCATCACCACCTCGCTCACTTCGGCGCAGAGAGGTAACGGAGGGATCCTCATCGGAGCCCGCGTTCTGGGGGGAGCGGCCGGCCGAGCGACTGGTGGGGACCCGGGGAGAGCACGAGGCCCGCCCCCCCTTTCCCGGTGGGATGGGGGCTCTCCTAGCCGCTGGAACCAAATTTGAGGGAAACTTGTGTTCTTGCCTGCCCGCGCGCTCTCGGGCCTCCTGAATTTGGGGCCGGAATGTGGCTACTTCGCCTAAAGTCTGGAAGAGCCGCAAACTGTTCCCGGACTTACTCTTTCGAGCCTGGTTCCCCACGGAGATGTTGGGGGCTCCGGGAGGAGCCGGGCTAAGGGGCTGTCACTTTGGGGATCACTTCGGAGCGCCCAGCTGGAGTTTTGGGATGCAGGCCGCGGCACTGGCGGTGTCGCTGTCATTGTGCGGTCGTCAACTCTGGGGCGTAAACAAGGCTCGCAGTACTTCGCGGCAGCGGGCCGACTTCGGGGCCGGCGGGGAAGCGGCAGAGGAGATAGGGGAAATTGTGTCTGGAATCGATTTTGAAATCTTTAGGCGTAACCGTAGTCGCTCACCGGCTTCCCCAGCTTGTCAGCCTTGCTAGTTTGTCAAGAGTGGCTCTTGTTTACCTGTTTTATTTGTTTATCTAGAGCTGTGAAAGAATGGCAGGCACCTAGCCAAGAGATTCTGGAAAAGAAACTATTTTTCTCTTCCCCAAATCTGCGATGATCAAGACTATGAGTCTAGGTCCTTTTATAATCACTAACTTCTAGACAAATTTGTTACAGCTTATCAGTTTATGACCTTTGGATGAATTTTCTAAATTTTTGGTTTAAAAATCGTTGTTTATTAAATATATCTTGACAGTTTATTTGGTACACAGAAATGACACGGGGTAATGTGGGCAGAATATTTTGTAAAATGATACGTGAGTGTTAGGAAGTGAATTCAGGCCAAAATACTGTGAAACATAGTAGGGTCCCAGTTTCAGAAATTTGATTTATAGATGCTTGAAAGTGACAGTTTTTTGCTGTTTTTTGTTTATTTTTTTGGAGACAAGGTCTCACTATGCAGTTCAGACTGTCCTTGAACTCACTGTTTAGCCCAGGTTGGCCTCTCGATTCTCCTGCCTCACCTTCCGGCTGTGCTGAGATTACAGGAATGCTGCACCATGCCTGGCCAAAAGTGACAGTTTTAACCAGTTTATTTGACATGCATTTGTTGAGAATGCATGTCTTTTGGTGCCAGGTCTTTTGGTACGGGAGGTAATGAATAGGTCCTCACCCTCATGTTTATATCTGGTGTAGACAAAAATTAATAGCATTTCTAAGGGTGGATAAAGTATTTGGGTATTTTGTGTTCTTTTTTTGAGACAGGCTCTTGCTAGGTAGTTCAGGCTGGCCTTGAACTCACTGTGTAGCCCAGGCTGGTTTGAACTCATGGTGATCCTCCTGCCTCAGCCTCCTGAGTGCTGGGATTACAGGAGTGCACCACCATACCCAGTTTGGATGTTTTTTTTGGGCTGGAAAGCCTTTGAGAAATTTCTTGATCTGTTGTAGTTATGAGTCCTTGAAAACTGACTCATAGGAAACAAGTGGTTGTAATCTCAAAACAACCACTGTTTCCTTTTAAAATTTAAATATATGTGTCATACAGATACATATACCATATAATTAGGTAAGTCAACACAAATTAATTAATTTTTTTTTTTTTTGGGTGCCGGGGATCGAACTCAGGACCTTGTGCTTGCAAGGCAAGCACTGTAACCACTGAGCTAAGTCCCCAACCCCCACAAATTAATTTTTTATTATTTACTCATGTATCCATTAATACAGTTTGCCAGAGGTTTTCAGAGATGCAAACCTCTGAAAAGGTTAAAGAAATAAATTAAACTTCAAATCTGAGACTGTACCACATATTGTAGAATATTTATCTATTGATTCTGGAGCTTGAACCCAGGGCCTTTGCACCAAGCTACATCCCCAGCCCTTTAAAATTTTTAAAAAAATTTGAGCTGGGCATGGTGGTGCATACCTGTAATCTCAGTACTCTGGAGGTTGAGGAAGGAGGATCCTGGTGAGGTGTAGGCCAGCCTGAACTACATAGTGAAACCCTGGGGCCACTCCCCACCAAATTACAAAAATTCTTTTGAAACAGGGTCTCACCAAGTTGTCAAGGCTGAATTTGAATTTACAATCCTCCTGCTTCAGCCTCTTGGAGTTCAGGATTACAGGCGTGTACCTGTAATCGCTGGCATGCGTCACCATCCCAGCCTAGTTTACTATTCTTATAAACATCAGAGTTAAGGATTTCTATCAAAATACCTGTAATTTTCTAACAAGAGATAGTGAGGAAATTCTCAGTGTAACTGATTAAGAATTTAAGAATAGAGAGATTGATTTCTGAACTTCTAAAATTTCCATGGACTTATTTTACCATGCTAGACTTTTTTTTTTGCAGTACCAGGAATTGAACCCAGGGGGGGACTCATGCACGTTAGGCAAGTGCTAGACTGTTGAGCTACATCCCAAGCCCATCATGCTAGGCTTTAAAAAATTTGAATGACAGTTTGAAACTTATTTAGTAAATCCCCATACTAGACGCTAGATCTGTCTTCTTTTCCTGATAAGCTATAATGTGTATCAAATTTAATGTATTTTGTCACTATTCTTTTTGAATATGCAACCTATAGTAATGTGGAAATTAAAAGATTTTTTTCCTATCCAAATTGATACATATTTTTAAAAATATATTTTGCATATATGAGGTCTCTTTGCATTCTAAAGACATACATTAAGAAATACCTGACTCCATTGTAGAGGTTCTGAGCGACCGTGCTTGGTCTGAATTCGGCTGTAAGAAGTGTGGACTTGAGAAGGTCCACCTTTACTCCTTGTCTGCTCAAAGGGTATTTGAAGAGCTTAGATGTGTTAGCATCCATAATTTTCGTGATTGTTGTATACTGTGCCTACCTTTAGAATATTTAAATTTTAATTTTCTCTCCTTGCTCTTGTAGTCAGTATAAAATAAGACAAAGTGAATAAACAATGAAACATCTTTTTTTTTTTTCTTGTGCAGCTCTGATTATTGAACCCTGGGCCTCAAGCATGCTAGCTAAGTGCTCTATACTGAGCTATGCATCTCCAGTTTGTCTTACTTTGAGTCAGAATCTTTTTTTTTTTTTTTTTTTTTTTTTGATACAGGTCTCACTATGTAGCCCATGGTCGCTTTGAACTCCTGGCAATCCTCCTGCCTCAGCCTCCTGAGTACTGGGATTACAGGCATGCGCCACCACTCCTAGCTCCTAAATCAGAATCTTGATTCCTAGTCCGCACTTCAGTCTGCAGTCCTTCCTCAGCCTTCCCAGTAGCTGGATAACAGGCTTTTGCTACTGGCACAACAGTTGCTATCATGGTTGCTACTGCTGCTTGTCCTCTTTCTCCTCCGTCTTCCTTTTCTTTTTTCTATACTGGGGAATTGAACCCAGATCCTTTGCAATGTGCTGCATCCCCAGCCCTTTTCTATTTTTGATTTTATGACAGAGTCTCATTCAGTTGCTAAGTTCCCAGGGCTGGGCTCAAACTTGCAGTCTTCCTGCTTCAGCCTCCCAGATTGCTGGGGTCTGTCCTACTTTTTAATAGGCCTAAAATGGATGTGCAGTATCCCAATGTTTATTTTTAAAAGCAGCTACTCTGAAACTCAGAAAACTTTATTGTATGACAGATGTTTTGTAAATAGTTTAACTTTTAACTGGCTTTTATCATTGCTGCCAAGTAATCTTGCAAAATATAGTTTACAGGAATGCTTTCTTTTTGACCTTCAGGGGTTCACCTGAGGTTCACAGGTCCTAAAGAGCCCATGTATAGAATTCGGATGTTCTCTGAACTGTATTTTTGCTAATCTGGAAATCCAACATTTCTTTCAATTATAAATGTAGGCAGCAAATCACAGTAGCCTGAATTTGTCACCAGTTAAATTCACACATATTTTCATATCACATTACAGTTCCTCATTTCTCAAAATAATGTTTGTATTTTTCACTACCTTGAAATCATGGTAGGTATTAATGGAGCTGTTAGATTTTTGGGGGGGTGCTGGGGATCGAACTCAGGGCCTTGCACTTGCTAGACAAGCACTCTACCACTGAACTTAAATCCCCAACCCCTAGTACTGACTTTGATAATAAGGAAGCATATATTTGTTTTCCATTGCTGGGGATCAAGCCAAGGGCCTTACACAGTCCAGACAGCCGTTCTAGGCTCTACCACGAGCCACATCCCTAGCCCTGAAAATACTTTGATAACTACTTCATCGTAATTGATTTCTCTTGTTTTGTTTATTTTTGGGGGGGCGAGCTGGAGGTTGAACTCAGAGGCTTGTGCTTGCTAGGCAAGCACTCTACCACTTGAGGTAAATCCCCAACTCCTCTTTTTTTGTTTGTGGGGTTTTTTTTTGTTTTTTTTATTCTTGAGACCTGGTCTCACTCTATAGCGCAGGCTGGCCTTGAACTCACAGTGATCCTCCTGCCTCAGCATCCCAAGTGCTGGCATTACAGGTGTGTACCATTACCCCCGGCACCAGGCTCATTTTTTGGTTTTGAGACAGTCTTACTTAGTTGCCCAAGCTAGGTCTGAATTTGCAGTGCTGCTGCCTCAGCCTCCTTGGTAGTAGGGATTACAGGTGTGGGCTGAAGTGCTTTATTTTTTTCTTTGAATATTTTATGATTGGCAATTAGTCATCTTACTGTTTAGTACAGTTGTATTGAAGTGTGGTTTCCCGGATTGGTGGCAGCAGCATCACCTGGAACTTGTTGGAATACATTCATGGGTCCCTTCTCAGACCTGAGTCAGACCCCAGGCACCGTGTTACAGTCTGTTTTACAAACCTCCAGAGCATTATGGTGCCCACTGAAGTTTGAGAACCGTGCGTTTAGGAGTTTGGCATCCTGTTGCTACCCATCGATTGCAGGATGTTAAAACAGCCGTAGAACCGGTACTATTCAGGCTAGCCAAGAAGCAGTTCTTAAATTCAGAAATTTAACATGAATAGACAATGTGCTAGGACTTTAGATAAGAAATAAATTTCCTCAGGCAGCGTGAAGTGCAGCTCAGTCCCTAATAAGATCCTAAATTTCGAGGAAATTATAAAGAAATTATAATCCATGTTAACCAGTTCCTTTAAGATCCCAGTTTACTGTAAACACTGAAAAAACTAGAGAGCCTGAGTCCCAATTGGTAATTTTAATTTTACACATAGCCCAGTGGGTGACCACAATACCTCAACCCATCCCTTCCCAAGAATGTTCCTGTTTTAGAAGCCATAGATAAGCCACATATCCTTGATTATGATAATGATGTTCGCCATATATCCTTGCTACTTGCCATTTCCCTACTGGATCAATATTAGCTAAGCGGCTATACTTGTAATCTTATTGGTTGACTATAGTTTGATCCATTTGTTATGTAAATTATCCCTGACAGAGGACCTCAGTGGCAACCTATTCAGGAACCCTCTTGTCTCTTTGAAGCTAGCTCTCAACAAATCTTTCTTACTCTTAACCTCCGTTGTTCCTTAAAATTCATTCTTCAATTTCAGGGGGCACAAACTTGGCATATCTGACATCTAACCACTTAAGAGTTACATTTCTTCCTATATCGACAAGTCGGGAGTTATATTTCTCCTATATCAGTATTTTCTTGGGTGATTGTGTGGTTACATTAGTTTCATATGTTATGTGATGTTATTTAAGGAGATATATTTTTTTCTATTCAAGTAGACTTTTTAAAAAAATAAAAACAGATGATTTATTTGAAGGTATAGAAAAAGGAAGAAGAGAAAGACATGATAGGTACTCAGGGCAAGTCAGGAGCATTTGAAAGCAAAATACTCGTGGATTCTTGTCTCTGGCTCCTTTTCATTGAAATCTTTGTCCCATCTACTCAAGTAGACTTTAAAGAGACCATGATCATAATTTTTCTCTTAAAACTTCTTGAAGATAATTTCCTTCAGTGTATTTTCTAGTAACATTAGGTACTATAAATTGGTATACATTATTACTATTATTATTTTTGTTTTTTATTTTTGTTTTTTTGTGACACAGTCTCTCTGTGTAACCCAAGCTGGCCTTGAAGTCATAGCAATCCTCCTGCCTCAGCTTCCTGAGTGCTTGTTTCACAGGCATGTGCCACTATGCCCAGCTCAAGGGTAAATTTTGTTCTAAATATCCAAGTGCAAATAGTTCCATGTAAGGGTTGTTTATAATTGTAGTTTTCTTTGTGCATATATCAGCTCAGGGATAAATTTTGTTCTAAATAGCCAAGTGCAAATACCTTCATGTAGGGGTTGTTTATAGTTGTTTTCTTTGAATACATCCTAATGGTTCAGTGAAAAAGTTACACTTGTTATGCTGGTTTACGTTATTTTATTGATGCTACTCTTCATAGGGTTTCTTTTCTTTCTTTTAGCTTTAGTGCTGGAGATTGAAGTCAGGGCCTTGGTTTCTCCACCAGTGAGCTGGCCCCTTTCATAGACTTTAATATTTTAACTTATGGAAATTTTTCAAACACAAAAATAGAACAATGAACCTCCAGTACCCACCAAACACCATCAATAAACATTTTCTGCATCCTTAGTCTCATCTCTCCCCCTCAGTACTGATGGCAAGCTTACTTTTTAGATTGACATAGTGTAAATCATGTCATTTCCTTGGAAAAACATTAACATTTAGTTTAAAATTAACAAATTAATTTAAATCTCACAGTAATGAGACCATCAAGGTTATCTTTTAGTATTTAACATAGAAATGTTATACTTAAGAAAATTTGAAGTGTCTTTTTTTTTTTTTTGAGGCAGGGTTTTGCTATGCAGTTTAAGCTGGCTTTGGACTCACTGTGTAGCTCAGGCTGGCCTTGAACTCACAGTGATCCTCCTGCTTTAGCCCCTGGAGTGCTGGGATTATAGGCGTTCACCACCACACCCAGTTTAAAATGTCTTTTGAAAAACATTTTTTTTTTGCAAATGTTACTTAGAAGAAAAACATCAAATGTAGTTTTTTATTTATTGATTTTTTTTCAAATATAGTTTAAAAATTTTTTTTTTGGTGCTGGAGATCAAACTCAGGGCCTTGTGCTTGCAAGGCAAGCACTGTAACCACTGAGCTAAATCCCCAGCCTACTTCTTTGAAATTAATACTCATATTTTTTGGGTGCTTTCATGAATTTATTTAAGAGATGGGGGAATTTGGTTTCTTTTATTTGTATTTGCCTGAGTTTGGGGGATTCATTTTTATACTTTGTAGCTCTGGAATTGGTGGCCTAGGGTGATAAGTGACTAAAGAAATTGATTGTTCTAACTGTACACAGACATGTCAGAAGATTGGAGTTAATGAAAACCAGTCAGGTTTAACTAAACAGGTGTTTTTTTTTATATACTTTTTTTTTTTTTTTTTTTTTTTTTTTGGTGCTGGGAATTGAACTCAGGGCCTTGTGCTTGCTAGACAAGCACTCTACCACTTGAGCTAAATGCATTTTGATACGGTGTATATGTGGATATTCTCTTAAAAGTCATAACAGGGAGGCTCAGGCAGGAGGATTGGGAGTTTGAGGCCATCCTGGGTTAGGTAGTGAGCTGAAAGCTGCCCCAAATCACACAGCAAGACTGTTTCAAAACACCTCCCCCAAGAAAGGCCTAACAGGTTGGGGATTTAGCTCAGTGGTAGAGCACTTGCCTAGCAAGTGCAAGGCCCTGAGTTCAATCCCAACACTTGAAGCAAAACCGAAACAAACAACAAGAAAGGCTGTAACAGGTATACAAATAAAACTTCAAAGCCTGATTTAAGAATGTAGCAGAGAATAAAATGAGGGAAGTCAGATTAGTTTCTTGAATTTAAGTATTAACCTCCCCTCCCCTAGTTTTCTGTTTGCTTGTTAATGATATAGGGGAAAAAATACAACTCACAACCTGCTAGATGTCAGTTACACTGAGTTCGTGTTCCCCAAAGTAGTAGAATGAATTCTAAGGAACAAAGGAGGTTAAGAGTAGGAAATTTATTGAGAGACAGAGAGTTCCTGAGATACAGGAGGGGACCCAAGTGGGTTGCCGACAAGTTCACTTTTCAGAGTAAGTTTTATAGAGCAAAATCACGAGGCAGGTACAATGTGTGTCAAAATGATGATTAACCAATAATATTACAAGGGTAGTCACTTAGGTAACATTGATCCAATGGAGAAGAAGGTCACATAGCAAATGAACATGGAAAGAATAAAGACATTCCAGGATGGAGTGGATCTGGAGGTCTTGGTCACCCACCTGGGTGACCTAGACTTTATCAGATCAGATGAGTGTGATCTTCAGTTCATTGTTTATCCCTCAGCCTTATCTTGAGTCCTGACCTTCAATGGATGCTCCTCCAGCCATAGTTGTAGCGCATTCTCCTCTTGTGTATTGACTCCATTGAGGGCCCAGCCCTGTCTGACTGCCTATAATATTTTTGCCTTACTTTGCTGTCTCTAATATTATCTCCAGTAATAATATTGTCTCTTACTGTGTGGTAAACTGCTGGAAAACCTTGTTTCTTGGCACTTTAGTTTAATAGATTTATGCAAGCTTCTTGGTAGCCCTAAGTACTAAAATCTGGAGAATTTTGTCTAACCTTGGGACATTCAATTTTTTGTGCTGGGGACATTCTTAAAGACCAGCATGGGAAATGGTGCCTACAGAATCTAGTATGTCTGTTTTGCCATTGACTATGATTTATTTTGAGCTTTTAAAAAAATGTAAATAAAAAAAATCAGGGCAGCACATAGACCACATGGACCAAATTTGCTGACATCCAGTATTTTACACTTTGTGTGTGTGTGTGTGTGTGTGTTTTCCCATTGCAGTGACCAAGTGGTTTGGGCTTGCGAGTACACGGTCTGCAAAGCTGAAGGTAGTTACTGTCTTGGTCCTTTATAGAAAAAGCTTGCCGATGCCTGACCTCATGTATAGCTTAATTCAGGTATTAACACTTACCCATTTGAGAGTGTCAGTATCAAATGTGGCAGGAAGTTGAAATATATGAAAGTAGGGTGGCAGTTATGTAGTTAGTATTTGTTGAATTATATTTTTTCTGTTAATATTGAAATAGTTCATGAAATTGTGTTTTAGTATATGTGCTGCCGAAGCAAGCACATGAAATTGTGTTTCAATGAACACTATATAACTTTATTTTACTTCCAATTTTTGTTACTGTGGTAAAATAGACGTAAGATAAAATTTATTGTCTGAGCCATTTTTAAATAGGTAGTGTGGTGGTAGTTAAGTACATTAATAATGTTGTACAAGTGTCATCACCATCCATGGCCATAATTCTTTTTATTTTAAAGCTGAAATTCTGTGTCTATTACCGGTAATACAGTAACTCTTTATTCCTTCTGATATAGGGGAAAAATATAACTCCCAACCTGCTAGATGTCAGTTACGCTGAGTTCGTGTTTCCCGAAGTCGAAGAATGAATTCTAAGGAACAAAAGAGGTTAAGAGTAGGACATTTATTGAGAGAGACAAAGACAGCTCCTGAGAGACAGGAGGGGACCCGAGTGGGTTGCCAATGAGCCCACCCTTCAGGGGAAGTTTTATAGAGCAAAATTGTGAGGCGGGTACAGTGTGTGTCAAAATGATGATTAACCAATAATAGTACAAGTGTAGTCGTTTAAGTAATAGTGATCCAATGGGGAAGAAAGTCATGTAGTAAATCAGCAAGGAGAGAACAAGGACATTCCAGGGTGAGCTGGATCCGGAGGTCTTGGTCACCCACCTGGGTGACCTAGACTTTATCAGATCAGATGAGTGTGATCTTCAGTTCATTGTTTATCCCTCAGCCTTATTTTGAGTCCTGACCGTCAATGGATGTGCCTCCAGCCATAGTTGTAGCATATTCTTCTCTTGTGTATTGACTCCATTGAGGGCTCAGCCCAGTCTGAGTGCCTATAATATTTCTACCTTACTTTGCTGTCTATAATACTTCCAACCTCCAGCAAGTGCCATTCCACTCTATCTGTATGATTTTTGGCTACTAAATACTTTATATAAGTGGAATAGCACACAATTTTTTTTCTTTTCTTTTCTTTTTTTTTTTTTTTTTTTTTGGCGCTGGGGATCAAACTCAGGGCCTTGTGCTTGCTAGGCAAGTACTGTGCCACTGAGCTAAATCCCCAGCCATCCTTTTTTTTTTTTGAGACAGGATCTTGCTCTGTAATTCAGGCTGGGCTTAAACTCACTGTGTAGCCCAGACTAGTCTCAAACTTGTAGCCATCTGCCTGCCTTAGCCTCTTGACTGCTGGGATTACAGTTGCGTGCCACCACACTCAGCCATAATTTTTGAAAGAACAGTTGAAATTTGTTTCCTTTGTTACAGGTACTACTGTATAACCAAATAAAAGTTGTCAGATGTATTCTCATTGGTAGAAATACTATAAGAAGAGTAAGAGTCAGGCATGGCGGTGCACATCTGTAATCCCAGTGCCTTGGAGGCTGAGGCAGGAGGCATGAGAGTTTGAGGCGAGCCTAGGCTATATAGTGAGTTCAGGGCCGGCCTGTCCCAAAAAATTATGTGGCAAGACTCCTCGTCTCAAAAAAAAAATCATAAATGGCCTAAACATACAGGTGTAAAATGAAATATGGAAATCTTAACAGAAAAAATATAATTCAATAAATGCTACATAACCACCATCCTGCTTTCATACCTTTTAACTTTTTGCTGTATTTGATATTAACATTCTCAAGTGGAATGTGTGTTAATACCTGAATTAACCTATAGGCTAGGTCAGGCGTTGGCAGAGAGCCACACAGCGTTATGACCTGAGTGGTCTTGGCTCACTTTAAAAGAATAGGTACAGGAAATAATTATTTACCTGGAATCGTTCAGAGACCCCAGCCTGCCTTGTTTTTGAAAGGACTTTGCCTCTGAAGACATCACCATTTTCTCTATCAGTGTGTCCTACTGCTGTGAAAACGACAGCTTTTTTCAGCCTTTATAAAGCTTAAGGAATTTTTGTATTTCTGTTTCCAGTGCATTTATTGAAGCATGTCAGTATTTGATGTGTGACTAATTTGCTGTGTGATATGTAGACTAATAGACTTCATTTTATTTTCAGGTATCTCTTGTGGTCGCATTCATTTGCCAGTTTTAGGAAGGCTTGGGACCTTTGAAACTCAGATTCTGTGCAGAGCCCCTCTTAGGGCCTTTTCAGAAACACCAGCATACTTTGCCTCAAAAGATGGGCCAAATAAAGATGGCTCGGGAGATGGAAATAAGGTAATTATTTTATCTTTACTGGTACCTATACACATACTTGAATGTCCTTTTTTTTTTTTTTTTTTTTGGGTCTTTTTGCAGTGCTAGAGATTGAACTCAGAACCTTGTGCACGTGAGGCAAACGTTCTACCACTGAGCTACATCCCCAGCCCTGAAACAATTAAATATAATAATAATTATATTCTTTTGGCTTCTATGTTTTGTACGAGATATATAAGATAATCTGAAGAATTTATTGTTTCAGTTTGGACTGTAAAATACTTTTATAAGCATTGCACTTAATAAGCAGTAATTAAAAATTTTAACACCCCAAAGTAGTGATTACTATGTTTAAATAATCTATGTAGATTAAGACTGAGTGAGGAATAACTCTCATTTCTTGTTTTCATTATAATTCTTAAATTCATGATAGTATAACCCTCATTTCATTTTTTAACCTTAAAGTCTTGGATTGTTAGGCTACTCTGTACCTAGCAAGTAGATGATTAGTGATTGTATTAGGTCAGTGAATTATTGGATTTTTCTCATCATGTGTATTTGACTAACACTTGAATTACTGTTATGTCCTAGGCACTTTCATATTCATGCTTAATCCTAATAATTCTCAGAAGTAAGTGAAATTATTCCCATTTAAAGATTTTTAAAAAGTTATATGTGAGAATACTAAGTCACTACCTGCTATGATAATTACTCCTGAATTCAATTCCATTGAAAGATAGTTTCTTAACTGTAGTAACTTATTTTCCTAATGTTTATTGAGTCATTGAAAGGTAGCTATTTGTTATATAATAATGTTGTCACAGACCACGTAAAAGAGGACTACAGGTAAATACATTCATTTACTAAGACTGATTTGATTTTTGTGTAAATAGATCTTTTGACATTAGTAATGGTAGGATATAAACTATATTAATAATTCCATTCTGAAAATTGTGAAAATTATAAGATTTTTTTTTGGGGGGGGTGCTGGGGATCGAACTCAGGGTCTTGCACTTGCTAGGCAAGCACTACTGCTTGAGCTAAATCTCCAACCCCAATAAGATTGATTACAAATTATATTGTTTACATTTAAGCTCCATATTAACTGGTCACCTGAAACTAAAATTGACTCTCTTTTTTTCTGTTCCACAAACACTAGAAATCAGTGAGTGAGGGAAGCAGTAAGAAATCAGGCTCCGGGAACTCTGGGAAAGGTGGAAACCAGCTTCGCTGTCCTAAATGTGGCGACTTATGCACACATGTAGAGACCTTTGTTTGTAAGTTTTCCTTCTGATGTTCTTCTTTTCCCCTCTCTATTCTGTAAGTCATTAAATGTATAGAAACAGAAGTTGTATAAGCCAGAATAATTTTGTTCTTAAGCTTCTCTCAATATTCAGCAGATACTAAAAGTCCTTGGGACTTGTAGTACTTTGCACTGTCATATAAGAGATAAATTAAAAATATTTGCATATCTGTTTTGGTTTAGTGTACTTATGTCAAATTTGGATTTTGAGAGTTTTAAAATATGTGTAATCTTTGGGTTGTAGTGAACTGAGACATATTCTACATTTATTACTACATTTCAAATACTTATAGAATATCACATATGACTAGAAGGATCAAATATTAAGATACTCCTTACTGCTGACTACTTATCAGAGGAGGTAAGTCCTCAGTTCTAGGAAGGGTCTGATAATTGTTAATGATTCAGACACTAACAGAAGGAAGACATCAAACATCTTTGGCTGTTTGTGTTAGTAACTATCTAAAAGGTAAAGATGCTACGGCAAATACTTTTCTTTCAAGTGTAAAATAATCAAATAACTCATTGCCTGTGTAATTTGAGTTAGTGGTAATGACTCAAGGGTAAATTACATTGCACCATCTTGTCACACTTAGGTATAGTCCAGTTGTGAAAGGGCCAGTGGATGGGTTTCATAGGACTTTCAGTTTTGAATGTTTTTTGGAAGAGTCTCTCTATTCTAACTCTAATATTGAAACTTTAGTTTCACATTTACTATTAGAATTTATTGCCAACATATGGAAGAATACTACGCATACCATGTTTTTATAGTATTAGAAAGAATTTTAATGTGGCTCCATTTCATAACTGGAGTATTACCATTTTTCATGGTTTTGCCTAGTAAAAGGGTCAATTTGAATGAAATTTAATTTGGATCACAACATAAAATGAAAGCAATAGACCTGACTGATAAATCTTTCTAAACAACTTTCATGTAATGTAGAATTCTAGAGTCTGAGAATTTCTTTCTCTCTCTTTTTTTTTTTTTTTTTTTTTTTTTTTTTTTTTTTTTTTTTTTTTTGGTGCTGGGGATTGAACTCAGGGCCTTGCGCTTGCTAGGCAAGCACTCTAACTACTGAGCTAAATCCCCAGCCCCTGCCCTGCTTCTTTCTTTCTTTCTTTCTTTTTTTTTTCCTGTTTTTTTTGAGATATGATCTTGCTTTGTAGTTCAGGCTG
>PVJO010006313.1:74194-90587 GCA_004026905.1 Hystrix cristata | reverse complement strand
AAAGGGAAAAGGGGGATAAAGAAGAAGGTTAAAAGAAAAGTAAGATGAAAGGGAAAAAAATGGGAAAGTATAAATAAACTTGGTGCAAATAGACAGGGGTGGGTGAATGGAAGGGAGGGGAGGGGAAAAGGGGGGAAAGCCAAGATACATCATGTACAGCTACAAAATAACCATGTTGATTATAATCATTAGGTATATAATGTACCAATATATGTTCTTGGTAAAAATAAAAATTAAAAATAAATAAATAAATAAATAAAATAAAATATGTATTTTCACCCAGGGCGCCATTGTTTTTAACAGAAATTGAAATTCTGAGAACCAAACCTAACAAAGATCTTGGCTTCAGAAACTGGTAAAACAAGACTCTTTCATGCTGATGTCCCGCATCAGATACCTAGACATGCTGTTAGATGCCCGGAACTCACAAGAGGATTGACAGTATGGGGAAAAATGTAAATAAGTAGCTGACTGGAACCATACTTTATCCAGCACACCAACCCTCCCCCATTTCAATAACTATCTGATGTCCCTGGGACTTGCAGCCCAGAATGTTCACGGAGATGGTGATGCTTCCTACTTCACCATGGACAATGTAATATGAGAAAGGGTTTGAGGCTTAGCCTCAGGCCCACCCTGGGAATGAATAAGGAAATCTGTAAGAATTAGAGAAAATTGGTTCAAATATGCTTTTTTTTTTTTTATAATACAGAGAGGACCTCTAGTGGAGGAAAAGTAGACTTTATTTATTCTGAATGCTGAGTAAGCAAACTTTATAACAAAGGGCTAATATTTTATGAGAACTTCCAACATACTACGCAATTGAATGGCTTTTACGTGAAATCATTGTTGTGATTCTATTAACAATCCTGAGATAGGTAATAATATTACCCACATTCTACAAATGGAGAAACTGAAGCAGAGAGAACTAACTTGTCAAAAGCCACATAAGAAAACGATAAATCTGCAAATCAAACCCAAGGAGTCTTTTCCTAACCAAAATTCTCCATAGAGCCAGTCGGTTATGTGGAAAAAAGAATACATATGATATCCATGGAGCAAAAGACTCATCAATTAAGTCTCATAAAGAAAAATGTAGTAAACATAAAAAACTTTTATAAAAACATAAAAAAAGTTAACAGCATAAAATCAAACACATCACTTATGATTCCAAAAGTAGATTGTTTGAACTCCCTTATTAAAAACCAGTGCTATCAACGTAGTTTTTAAAAATAAAACACAATTAAATGTTGCACATGTGAGAAAAACCTAAAACAGAAAGACCGAGGAAGGATAAAGTAAAAGGATAAACAAATATAATTTAGACAAATTTAAAGGAAGCACCTCAATAAAATGAAAATCAGAAAAATTGAATTTTAAGTTATAAAATGTTAAATACAGCAAAGAGTGCTTTGAACTGCTAAAAGGAACACTACTTAGTGGAGGAATAAGTCATGCCACTTCCAAACATCTCTTCTCCGTACTCTTATTTACAGAATTATGTTCCAATAGCAACAATGTATTTATTAGCCGATTTTTTTTTTGGTTTTTTTTTTAACCTCTATGGTTGTTCCTGTGGTTCCCTATGACTCTCTGAAAACACGTATCTAGCCATTAACCCAACAACTTGAACAGTCTTGTGACTACCTATCCAAAACGTTAATGGGGTACAGGGATGGGAGGGAGGAGAAGGGGAAATAAAAAGGATTGAAGTGTGATACAAATAGGCATCAACTCCCCAGAAAGTATGTATTCAGTATCATGAACATGAAATAATAAAACAGGATGGCTTTATATTGTTACTCAAGTGCAGTCACCTGGTTCCAGGGCCATCTTTTGAAATACTATAACACTTGGTCAGTCCCATAAATCAGATTACTACCTTCTATTTCGAATCTGTTCAATTATCACCAATTTGTTCTTCAAAACCAACTTTTATTATAAAAGAGTCTGGAGTTTAAAAAGAATTAAGAGGTGATGAGGAAAAAAGTTACAAAAAAAAAGAAGTCACTTAGTTGGTCAGAAAGATTCGTGTTATTTTTTATTTTTTGTAAGAATCTTTTTGGTTTATGTCTTGTACTGTAACTACTTTGAGGACAATGATACATAGTATAATAACTATTCTTATTCTCTTATTGATTATAAAATTTTATTTTTTCATAAACTTAAAAAATTAAAAATAAAACAAACCTGATCCCTCTAGGACACTGATCTTTTCACTATCATTCATTTAAAGTCCAGGTGTTTTTGTGTTCATCTCTATCCAGATTACATTCTTTAATTCATCATTTGAATCATTCTCTCCCTAGTATTTTACTTGCCTTGCTCCACTGACCTCCAATTGTATATGCGTCATAAGACTCAATCCCTGGACTACTTAATCCAACAGGTTTGCTAGATCACGAAAAACAACCATGCAAACTTCCTAAGCAGGCATATTTGTGTTCCCATCATTTCATGGTCCGCAGCATCAAGCTTAAGTGTTGAAACTGCCCAGTGATCCAACAGTACAGTTTTATTCAGCTCAGTCTCTCTCTGGGACTTCTGTTTTTCTCTAACTTTTTCAAAGCATATTCCCCAACTCACTTCAACTCCCTCTTTCTCAACAGAAATCTTTCATTTTACTTCTCGGTCATTAGATATAAAATCATACAATACTGGAGCATCACATACGCCTGAGTATTGTTATAATCAGGGTAAAGATGCCCCTTTCATATCTGAGGCCAAAATCAAACCTGCATCTTCCATCTCAGGTGTTCCTACCTGTCACATATCCTTCTTTATCATTCAGTCTCTTTTGTTCATTTTCAACATAGCTCTTTTAATACTTTATTCACTTAGTGTTTAAACAATGTAAGTGGGTTCCAATTCTTCTTTTAGTCTAAATAACAAGGGGAATGATATTTTCTGCTATTTCTCAAGGCGTTGCAAAGGCTTTTCTTCTCTGGACCACTTTTCTGATCTATATCATCAACTACTGGGCTCCCAACTGATAGCTATATATTGACATATCCCAACTCTTTACCTTTCACTTAGATCTTTCAAGGCATACATATTCAACTGCACCATGGATACCGTCTTTTGGATACCTTGCTGAAATTTCAAATTTATTTTTTTCAAAAACTTAAATCTAATACTTGTATTTCCCTAAAGCCTGTTTCTCCCTACTCTGTCTGGTATTTCAGAGCCTATTAACATCATCCACTGACCCAAAAAAGAAACTTGAAATTCCCCATTTATACCTACCTTCACTTAAGGAACCCACATGCAATAAATCATAACAGTCTCCATAATTTGGTCTTACTTCCTTTTTATACTTTTTAGCACATTCCAAGAACATTTGCCAGATAGCATCCTACATTTTCTAAAACTGCATATGTTTAAAGCAATTTCCAGTGCTCGCTTCGGCAGGATATACACTAAAAAAAAAAAGATAAATTTTCCTGTTCTTTTATTTATTCAGATGCTAATTATAATATGTAACAATTTACTCTTTAGTTTTCATTCAAGTATCCATTGAGATTCATGGCTTTTCTCTGAAATAAACAGAAATGAGGCTAGAGACAGTGGAAAGAACAAAGCCGTTGCCCCTCCTTGAAGCTGAACGCTCATACTGCAAGTTATTCCGAAATGGTACCAAGCACTGAGTTATCATGCATTGAATAATGCATTTTTCTTAACAACAGTTGCAGAAAAGTAAGTCTAACCACATAATGAGTGCTATTCCAAACACAGGTGAGAGAACACTTGTTCCATCAGCACTCAAGTCTTCTGACTGTGAGACTCTGCACACGGACTGACCCCTTTTCTTAGAACACTTCTACGCATTCCTTCTCCTACTTTCAGACAAAACTAAGTTCTACATATCATTTAAATCTCAGTTAAAATTTGTAATAGCTAAGTCTTGGAAACAACCTAAATGTCCAACAACCAATGAATGGCTAAAGAAAATGTGGTTTTTCTACATGATGGAGTACTACACTGCCATAAAAAAGGATAAACTAGAGTCATTCATATATAAATGGATGTTTCTTGAGAACATACTCTTAAGTGAAATAAATCGGACACTCATGAGCACACATCAAATTGTTTCTCTGATATGAGAGACCATAACTGTAAATAAGGACAAAGAGGTGTAACAGATATTATATAAAAGGAAGATGGTGTGCAGAGGAGAGGAGTACTAGAAAGAAAGAAGGGGAAAAGCAGAAAGGCAACAGGGGAAAGAGAGGGGAAAGGGAAAATATAGAAAATGATGAATAAACCTGCTGTAAATAGAGAGGGAGGGAGCAGAGAGGAGGGGCGGGGAAGGGGGGGAGAACCAAGATGTATCATGTATAGGTACAGAATAAATGTAATGAATGTGACCAATGTATGTAGAATGTACCAATACATGTTCTTGGTTTAAAATAAATAAATAATTTAAAAAAATAATAAATCTCCGTTAAGCCCCATTTCATTCAATTTAACAATATTTAAATATACTTCCCAGGGAAGAGTTTCCAGATCTTTCCATGTTAGAAAATTATATTTCCTCTTTCATAAAATACATCAATTCACAACATCGTTTTTAATATTTGTTTGTTTTTCTAGCTAGGTTGCTATCTCTGTAAAGGCAAACCATATTAATTTTGCTCATTTTGTTTTATATTGATTAATATCCTCAATATCTACACAATAGCACCAGTGAATATCATTAATGGGTCTAGAAAAAATAAATACTCTCATTTTCTTAGTATTTGAAAATCCATTTTAATTACTATATATGTATTACTTTATATTAAAGCAAAATAAACCTATGCAAACATGAAGCCAATTATAGTCCAAACTAGGAAAAGACTAAAAGCATTTTTGTGGAAGAAAAAAATAAGATCACAACTATCATTTTTATTAACAGTGTTCAAAAAATCTCACCAGCGAAATAAGACATTTTTAGGACCACTTATTTTGCCCATCCCTCTTAGCTTGGCGGAGGTAAAAATTCATTCAAAGAGCTTTTTAGTTCTCAAGATTGAATTAAGTGTCCCACCTGTATGCACTCAGGGAATTATGTACTTATTTTCTATGGCTGCACTCAATACAGTTTATTGAATTCATTTATCTATCTTCTATCTTTCTTGCAATTAAGACATTTTCACATCCATAACTTTACCTTCTTATTTAAATTCAATTTCTGTAAAACACTAATTTTACTGAGTAAATGAATAATGTTTAAACAATGGCACACAAACTTTCATCTGATGTGGAAACTCTTTACCTTTTCAGCCACACCTCTCCCACTCCACCTCTATTCTTCCTTACATTTATCCTCTCTTCCACTAAAATTCAGCATAATGAATAAATGGCTAAAATAATGAATAGGAGAATTAGTACACGAGTGAGAGAATGAGTGGGTGAATAAAAATCACAATACAGTTACACATACATCCAGATACACCTGGACTCACAAAATCCATAGTGTCATGGTGTAGGCAACAGCTTTAAAAGCAACTTTTAGAGTCAAGTATATAGAATTTACATTTGGTCTGTGGTTGCTACTTGTACATTGCCCTGCACTAGTTAGTAGATTTTTCTAAAATGCCTATTTCCTTACAGATGTTGTGAAGGAATTATAGGAAAAGACTCTTAGCTCAGTGTCTGAAAAGAGCTAAACTCTTAATAAATAACAGCAATTATGTAATATTATTATTCTTACTACTACTATTTCAAATATAGGGAAAAGTTTATGGATGGCAGAATCCCTGAAAGTCAGAAGTCACACAGAAACCAGAGTAAGGGTCCTTCTTCTAGATGTAAGCTCACAGATCCTATGGTTTTAGCTGTCAAGTTGTATACTCCATGTATCCTCAGTCCTACTTGTTTCTGTACCCCATAGTCATCCCATTCTCTGAGACTTACAAATCTGGCGTCCAGGACACCAGCCTTATTTCACAGGGAAAACAACTAATACTCCTTCTCTTAGCCTCTCCTTGATATCCTTATCCCATTCAGCTGACCTCCTCCAGAATGTGAGGTATTCCCTTGACTACCTGACATGCTGCCTAGTCCAAACCCAGCACTTACCAAACCTCAGGCCCTCGATGGGGACTAAGGGATAAAGAGCACTAGCACCCTTGAGAGATCAGTCCTCTTATTCATACTCCTGGATCAGAGGGAAATGAGAGCTTGCAGGCCCCCGAGGGACTGCAGACCTGAGCCCAATCAGTGAACTGTGAACTGCACATGGAGGCCCTTCTCATGGCTCTAGCTCCTGAGGCACTGAGGTCCCAAATGTTGGGGCAGACCTAGTCCCTGCAGGCTCAGACTCCAAATGATATCCGAGAGAAAAGAATCCTAAGAGGCTTCAAAATGCCAAGTGCTCTCACCTCTATTGCTAGAATAATCTACAGAGAAATCTCCATGTTTATTGTATTTGTGTGTTCGAAGGAATTTGTATTTTTCTCTGTTGGTTTTTAGTTTAGTTTAGTTTTATCTCACTGCTAGGAGATGAAATCAGGGCCTCATGAATGCTAGGCATGTGCCCTACCACTAAGCCACACGCTCTGCATCTCTGCGTGCTATTTTATTAAGGGTATAACTATTCGGTCATTTGTGTAAGTGATTACAATGATTATTTTATTATAAGAATGTAAATGGGTGGTAGGAGGATGGATACAGGTTTTTCTTTCTTATTCAAACCTAAAATGGGTTGGAGAATGCCATGGTTGTCACAAATTAGTATTGACCAGGCGTGGAACTCTCATATAAAACTCTTCACACATACATTTGCTAGTTCTGTCCATCCAGACTCCAGATATCTTTAGAATCATTCTTTTCAGTTACCATCGTTCAGTTCCTTGTCGCTTCTGCCACTTGGCTCTGATTAACCTAAAGATGTCAATTCCATCCTCTTCTCTGAAGCTATGATCTTTCCAAAACAGAAATATGATCATGTCTACAGTTTATAATGCCCTTAAGACAAATCCCCCTTAGCATAATACACAAGATCAAGAATTTCAGACTTAACTCCCTCTTCAGCTTTATTTCTTATCATTCTCCCCTAAGGTACATGCTAAGTTCTAGGTATGTCCAAACAGATTAGAAACGAGTTAGTTTCAAAGGCACTGTAAGTTCTGAAGCATCATCTCCTCGTATACTGTATGTTTTCTCTCCTCCAGAAATACTCTTCCTGTTCTTTCCTGCTAGACTCAGCTTTTACATATATGACCACTCTACTTGGAAATCATCTCTTACACATTCGTGTGTTTATTCCTTGACATGTTAGCACTTATCACTACGTCTGCAGTTACTGATTTGGCTCCCTGTTTCTGCTTTCTGAATGTGAGCTGCATGGTGACAAAAATCTCACTGCCCATCACTCAATCTCCATGGACGTTCAATTGATGCCTTTAATTATTAGCACACTAGTAACATGATCTATATCAAATTATGGTCATATATTTGAAAATAGTAAAATAGTCATATTTTTTCTGTATATAGAAAAGTACACATTATCAGAGAAGACAAAAATAAAAGCACCCATTAATTCATTACCCAGATATAGCAAGAGTTAATATTTCTGCCTTTCATTTACCAACAATTCTATCTATGCAAATATATGTATACACATCATTGCTATTGTTTAGAAGTGACACTGCACATAAGTGTTTTTGTAGCTTTTTATTAAACAATAAATGGTAAATTGTGCTTTAGATTTAAATAAAAATAAGCTATCTTTGTATATAAATTGATCTTTCCTGGTGCGGAGTAAAATTTTCCTTTCTAAATGAGAAAATATATTTTCTTTTTACTAAAGATTATTGATTAATTTTTTGACTATTTTAAATAACAGCAAGGTTGAAGCTTTTATTTTGATCTATAAAGAGCATAGTATGTTCTGCTACATGTTCACTTTTTAGTGTTGAAACCACTTAACATGAGATGGAATTTTCACAAGAATTACTGAGAGACGAGATTTGAGGAAAATCAACTACATTGTGTTCCAGAGCACAATGTGTTTAGGGAATACAATGTGTTCCCCAAAGAATTTTCCTGTTTACTAATTTAATTCAGATTCAGTCCTAGAGAAAAAAAATTAAATTTTACCTTTCCATTAAAAGTCAATAATGAAAAAAATTAAGAAATCTATTTTAAATAGAAATCTAAATAGTAAGTAGTTAATATCAGCATCCAATGACATCTATGGCTTATATTTTTTGATAATCACTCAAATTACTGATTTGTGATATTTCTTTGAAGTAATGAAGTGTGGATATACTAGTAAAGAAAGCTCTGTGATAAAAGTATCCTATTTTTAAATATTTTGGGTAAACTTCAGTACATTCTTATCTTGAATTTCAGAAAAAGTACTCATGCTGTGCTAGAACTACAGCCGCTCCCACTCTCAAGTAGCTGCACCCTGAACTTCAATGACAACTCTCAGCCATTTAATAAAGCATTTCACTTTTGAAACTTCAAGACAAAAGTTATCTATAATCAATAGATAATAGTTTATTAAAGGAATAGAAAGACATCTACTGACAAAATGGTTTACATAGATTTTTACCTTCATGAGTTGGATTTCTGTTCTATAGCCCTTTGAACTTGTTTTTTTTCTCCCTTTTAAGCATAAATTGATTTCTCCTCACATTGTAAGCAATCAATAGATGCTTAGGTGATCAACAGATCAGTAATTGGTAGTTAAGTATATACATTAAATAGAACTGTAGCTTAATTTAATAAGAAAATAATATTTTTCTATTGTTTTTGACAGTCTTGAAAAAAATCGTAATTTTCTTTCCTTTTGAAAGTATTTATCACAGAATTCAATTGACAAATATCTTACAATTTTGCATGGCCTTCATTTTAAATTTGTCATTTGCATGAAAAATAGTGTTGGCCACGGGATTTTCCTTGGAAACATCTTTCTAAAATTCATTATAGTTTATATCTAGATTTCCCCTAAGAGCCTTACAGGCTCACAGGTGGGGTTTCTGGAATGGATTGGGTTGTGGGCATTTATAGCTGATTTTTTATTAGCAGGTGGGGTCTAGTGGAGGATATGAGTCATTGGGGCAGGGCCTGGAAGGATTTGTCTCCCTCCCCAGCCCTTCTCTTTGCTTTCTGCTTTCCCAAAGCCATGATGTGAACAGCTGCTTCTCCATCACGTAGATTAGTGGTTTCCAGGGACTGAAAATGGGAGACAGTGGATGTGATATTCCACGTTCCTTGGGAGTCAGCACATGAACTGAAACACAAACTGAAATATACCTCTCCTCCTTTAAGTGTGGGTGGCCCAGTGACACTGGAGATGACTAAGACAGTCTCACTTTGAATCTTTGGAATATTGCACATATTTATACCCATAATTAACAGCACTGAGAGGGTGGGACTCAGATGGCCAAGCCCTTTGAGGGTTAATAAATATATGCTAGTTGGTTGTGATGGACAAGCTCTCTATTTTTTTGTTAGAAAAGTGGTAGAAGTTCTCTGCTATAATCTGCTATGTCGGCTGCTGACTACTCCAGCATCGTGGTATGCTTGTCCTCACGGGCATCCCTGGCCTGACAGACCTGATGCTCGGATCTCCGCCCCCATCTGCCTGATGTACCTGCCGGCTGTGTCAGGAAACGGCCTGCTGATTGGTGCAGTGGCAAAGGGACTCAGTCTTCACTGAAGCCATGTATGTTTCCCTCTATAATAGTTTTGGGGGATCTAATTCTATCCACATACACAGTATGCAAAACCCTGAGCATCTTCTTGTTGACGATGTGGACAACTCCTTTAGTGGCCATGCCACTTAGCTCTTTTATGAGCTTTGCCTTTGTAGCGGAGTTAGGCATTCTGTTGGCATTTCTTTTGACTACTCAATGGGCCCTCTGTTGCCCACTGAGGTACACCATCATTTGTGGGCATGGTGTTGTAATTGGCAAGATATAAGACTCTAAAAGCAAATATAAGAAAAGATCTTCTTAACCTTAGATTTGGCAGTTATTCTTAGATATGACACCAAAATCATAAGCAACAAAAGAAAATAAATGAAAATTTAAAAAAATTGAGGCTTCAATAGATACTGTCAAGAAAGGGAAGAAAACAACACTAAGAATTACAGAAAATATCTGTAAGTCATATACAATGAGAGTCATGTATCTAGAATAAAGAATTCTTACAATTCAATAACAAATAGTTAAATACCCAAACTACAAAATGAGCAAAAGATCAGAATAGACCTTTCTCCAAAGCATATGCACAAATGACCAATGAGCACATGAACAGATGACTGATATCATTAATCACCCAGGCAATGCAAATCAAATACACAATGAGTCTATCACCTCATATTCAACAAGATGTCTAGATTTGAAATTGCAGGTAACATCAAGTGTTGCTAAAGACGGGAGAAACTGTAATCCTCACATACTGCTAATGGGAATGGGAATGGTGCAGCCACTTCCGGCAATTCCTCAAACAATAACATCGAGTTGCCATATAACCCAGCATTTCCACTTTTAGATATATACCCAAGAAAAATATATACCCACACTGAAACATGAACGCAAACAATCATAGCCTCACTATCCATAATGTCCCCCAAATGGAAAATAACCCAAAAATCCACCGACAAATGAGTGGATAAAAAAAATGCATTATATTTACACAGTAAAATACTATTTGACCACAGGGAGGAATAAAATAATCACACATTCTACAAATATGGGAGAGCTTTGAAAAAGTTTCCCAAGTTAACAAAGCCTGCCACAAAAGGCTATATAATTTTATGATTCCTCTTAAATGAAATATCCAAAATAGGCAAATCTATGAAGACAGAAAATAGACCCGTGGTTTCCAGGGACTGAGAAATTGGGAGATGTGGAATGCAACTGCTAATGGCCAGGAAGCTTCTCTCCAGGGTATAAAAACATTCAGGAAGTTGGTAATAGAGATAGGTTCACAACCTAGTAAATGAACTAAATACCACGGAATTTTATAGCTTACGGTAAATTTTATGGTGAATGAATTGTAACTCAATTGAAAAATATATTATTCAAGTCTGGCCCAGGACAACGTCTAAATGCTGTCTGTTTGAAGATGCTCAAACAGATTGGTACTATTTGCTGTCTCCGGGTTGCTAGTCTTTAATATTTCCACTCTCATTCTAGTGCTACAATCCTGTCTTACTGCTTCATCTGAATTCTCCAAAGCATCACTCTCACCATATTCTTCACCTTTAAAGTCCTTTCATGTTCCTTGACTCAGTAGACACAACACTGTATACACACACACACACCCGCACCCACATTCTTTTCACCAATCCCAAAGATAATTTCATTCTGTGAAGCTTCCTCTAACTTCACCAGGCTAAATTATTCCTCTGCACTCTGGGTTCGTGCAGCACTTCGTACTGTGATTACTGGTAATCTACTGACCTCAAATGTGGACTCAGAGAAGGGCTCCATTAAGCTTCCTTCCCTTTAAGATGACATATGAATGTAAAAGATTCTTAAGGACAGTTGAGGGGTAAAGAAAGCACCAAAGTGAAAAAGAAACATAGATTTGAAGACAACTGCTAGGAAGATGATGAATAAATAAAATCTCAAAAGGAAAATCTTTCAAAAAAGGCAATGGAGCTGAAGGGAGGGGAGGAGAAGGGGGAACAAGGAAGCAGCAAGATAGATCATGTACAAGTACAAATGTCCTATGATGAATGTTATCATTATGTATATCTAAAATGTACCACTAAAATTTAAATTAAAAAAGACACTCAACCAAAAAGGGGGGCAATGGGAAGAAAGACTGAAAAAGACTGGGACTGAAGGGATAGAGGAGAACTGGTATTGAAACTGTAAATGTAAAATGAAGTTGATAGAAACTCTCAGGCAGGCCCAGTGCCAATGAACAGTCACTGACTCCCTTCTTGTCCTCCACCCCACGTGTTTAGAGTGTGCATCAACAGATCTCTTCCACATGGCTCTATGCCACTGCATATCTGCCTATGTGCCTCAAACTGTTGTGCTCAACAAGTGCATATTGACCTAAATGGTGGTGGAGGGATTTGGAGCCGAGAAAGGGAAGCATACGTAGGGGCAGGAAAATCTCTGCTCCCAAAGGAAAAGGAATTAAACACCGGATGAGGCAAGACATGACAGTCTATTCTATATATTGAGGAAGCCTGAGCTAGGTATGAAGTGTTGAACTGAGAAACTGAATCTGAGAAGGTGGCATCAGGAAGGTAAGTTTGGATGAGATATTTTTAGGATGGAGAGGAGATATTAATGAGGAGAGAATAGGAAATAGGCACCACATAAGTGGACAGCTCTGTGGCAATGTTCAAAGAAGGGCAGGGACTCAATGCTTACTCAGCGATAGAGTGCTTGCCTGGCATGTATGAGGCTCCGGACTCAAACTCCAACATCACAAAAAAGGCAGATGACTAACAACAACAATGTGCCACAGTAGCTAGAGTGAATTGTGTTTTCCTGGGAAGTTGGCTGGGAGAAGCACAGTTTAGAGAAGCACTTTCCAGGTGAGGATGGAGAAACTGGTGAGTAACTGGTATGATTCCTAAGGAGGATACACGAACCATAATTACCAGTATCTGCAGGCATTGAGGGGGAGTGGAAGGACGAGTTAAACTCCTGTGTTTGGGAACCGTGTATAAAGGATGTATGAGTCAACTTGTTAGACAGAGCAGGCCAGTAAAAGACTCTAAAACAAAAGGTAGGAACTCCCCAGAAGAAATAATTTCCCCAAAAGTAAGAAGAGAGCAAATGGATAGAGAATTATAGTCAGAGTATTCGAGAAAACAAGATACAAGAGTTTGTGTTTGGTGGTGTGCATTTCTTCTGGCAGAGATAAACATATTTGCTGTACTGGGGCTTAGAGAAGAGAAGGTTTGGAATCAAAATTTTTTTGTTAAGAAATCACCAAGGAGAGTTTGGGGATTTTAGCTCAGTGCTTGCCTAGCAAGCGGAAGGCCCTAAATTCGATCCCAGCACTGCGCCCCGCCCCCCCCCCAAAAAAGAAAGAAAGAAATCACCAAGGAGTAAGTGAAAGGATGACAGAGAAGTTCCAGTGAAAATTGCCCAGATTTGTTATAGGTCAGATATATGCATTTATCAGACAAAAAGCTACTGCCTAAAAATGGAAAACAGGAATAGAAGACACCATGAAAAACTGTGAGTGACTGAGAGAATGAAATGTGAAATGTGGTTGGTATCATCCAGTTTCTGACCAAGGAACACAGGCTCAGATTTGAAAAGACGGTGAGAGGAAAAGATCTGTGATTACAAGCCTGGGTTTGTGTGTGGTGTTGGTATGCATTCTCCGTAGTGTTAATTCATGTGGCACAGTAAAAATACACCTATTCTCTCATCTTCTGAGCATGTGTTAAGTATAAACTCTGTTCATGACATCAGTAAATAAGACACAGCTCTGACTCTCCAGGGAGCTGAGAATGTCAGTGTGATAAGGAGAGAGTAGGGGAGGGGGAGAGGGAAAAAGGAAAGAAGAGAGAGAAACATAGAATATGGCAGTATAAAGGTACTATGTATTTTGGTCACTTGGGGAAATGAGAAAAATCTTTCTGCATAAAAAATGTAGTCTGGCATAGTGGCACCTGGGAGGCTGAGGTAAGAGGATGAGGCATTTGAGGCCAGCTTGAGCTATGGCAAGACCCTGTTGAAACAAAGAGGAAGGAAGGAGGGAGGGAAGGAAGGAGGGAAGGAAAGGAAAGAAAGAGGGAAAGAAGGAAGGAATATAGGCTGTATTTTAAAAAGGACAATGGAAATAGAGAAAGCAGAATGTATAAAAAACAACAGAAAAAGCACAATCAGTAACAGACATTTGAGTAGGAAAACCAGTAAGTGTGTGTGTGTGTGTGTGTGTGTGTGTGTGTTTGTGTGTGTACTAAGTCTTTCAGAGAATTATTATATGTAAAAAACACATAAGGAAATTATTCTTTAAAATATACATACATACAAATATATATATGAACAAATACATATATATACATACTGATGCATGCATGTAAGTATGTATATGTATTTGTGTGTGACTGTTTGTTTTATTATTTTTCATTAGTACCTATTTGCAGTACATAATGATTACATGCATCACGGAGAGTTAGAATATGTATATAATGCATCTTCTTTATTTTTCAGTTTTTATTAGTACTTGTTTGCAATACATAATGTTTACATTCTTTGTGGGGGAGTTGGTACATGTACATAACACATCTTAATTATTTTTCTTCATCCCCTTCACCTCCTTTTTCCCCCTCCCTCCTTCTCTTACTCCCCTTCCCATCTGAGAAAGCTCTACCTCCCTATTGTCTAGCTTTTATTTTGTTCTTCACTTATACTTTGGGTTTCTCATATAAGAGAATCGTTGCACTATTTAAACTTGTATGTCTGATTTATTTCATTTAACATCATGGTCTCAAGGTACATCCATTTTCTTACAAATGACTCAAGTTTATCCTTCTTTATCGCAGAGTAGTACTCCATTGTGTGTAAGTACCACATTTTCTTTATCTATTCATCTATTGATGGACATATAGGCCACTTTCAAAATTTAGCTACTATGAATGATGGTGCTATAAATATGGGTAAGAATGTATCACCTTAATATGATGTCTTCAACTCTTTTGGGAAAATACCTAGAAGGAGAATACCTGGGTCAAACGGAATTTCTAGTTTCATTTTTTTTTTTTTTTGAGCAATCTCCATACTGACTTCCACAGAGTTTGTACTACTTTACTTTCCCACCAACAATGTAAAAGGGTTCCTTCCCTCCTTCCTCTAAAACCTTGCCAGCATTTGTCCCTATGTGATTTCTTGATAATAGCCATTCTTTCTGGAGTAAGATGGAATCTGAGTGGCCAGAGATGTTGAACATTTTTTTCATGCATTTATTTGTACTTCTTGTTGTGAGAAGTGTCTATTTGTTTTATTTGTCTACTTTTTAACTGGGTCTTTTTTTCTAAAGGGGTCTAATTTTTTTTGAGTCCTTTATATATTCTGGGTATTGGTCCTCTGTCTGAGGAGTGGTTTGCAACATTTTCCCATTCTGCAGGTTGTCTCTTCACTCTGTTCGTTGTTTCCTTTGCTGTGCAGAAATTTTTTAATTTGAAATAATCTCATTCATTGATTCTTGATGTTATTTCTTGTTGTATTAGGGTTCTATTCAGAAAGTCCTTGTCTTAGCCTATGTCTTCAAGAGGTTTACCTATTTTATCTTTCAGCTATTTAACATTTTAAAAACAATTTAAGAGTGCTGGGCATGGTGGTACATGCCTATAATTCTAGCACTCAAGAGATTGAGGCAGGTAGGTGATCAGTTCAAGGCCAGCCCAGGGAATTTAGCAAATCCTAGGCCAGCTTGAGCTATACAATGAGAGCCTGTCAAAAAACAAAACAAAATAAAACAAAACAAAACAAAAACCAACAGGACATGCTGGTGAACATCTGTAATTCCAGCACTCTGGGAGCCCAGCTGAAGCAACTTAGCAACATCCTGTCTCAAAATAAAACGTTAAAAAATACTGGGCATGTAGCTTAGTGGGAAGGGCCTGGGTTCGGTCCCCAGTATCACACACACACTCTCTCTCTCTCTCTCTCTCTCACACACACACACACACACACACATTTAAGGATATCTGATCATTTTTCAACAGGATGAGAATGCAACAGAAACCAGTGTAGACTGAGAATGTAATGATTCTGGCAGAAGTGATGGACATCTAGACCAAATAGAGAACAAAACAACAGAATTCTTACATTAGTAGCTTGCAAACCATAGGACAAGTCAGAATCACTTGGCCAGCTTACTAAAACACAGATTGCTCATCCCCAAACCTACATTTTCTGACTCAGTAGGCTTATGGTAGAGCCCAAGAGTTTACGAATTCCCTGATGATGCTGATGACCCTCGTCTAAAGACTGCAAATTAGAAGCATTGTCCTACACCTTCCCCTTCCTGACTATTCTGGGCAAGAATATCACATTTCACACAATACAGATGACTCGGGAAGCATAACACAGAATAATAAGGCCAAATTTAATATCCTAACAGGATAACAATTTTACTCGTTTTAAAGATCAGAAAATTGTTATTCAGAGAAGGCAGTGACTTGTCCAAGATCACATGCTCAATGGCTGATGCAGCAGATCTCTAATGGGGGTTTTTCCACAAGCTCTCCAGGGTCCTCTCCAAGTGCCATGGCTTCCTTCACTGTCTCCATACCTAACAGCAGGTCTACACCAGGGAAAAGATCACAGGGCCTTCGGTGCTTACTTCTCCCAACACTACTCTTCTACAGAGTCAGCTAATTAAACGTGATTGTTCTTTGGTGGGGGACTGCAGGCCTCTGTGCAGAGACTGGGGCTTTTGCACAGCTTGTGACAGTTCACTCACC
>PVJO010006313.1:46851-74094 GCA_004026905.1 Hystrix cristata | reverse complement strand
AAACTGTTTTTCCCCCATGACACAGGGGAGAGCTCTGCAGAAAACCATGGCCTTTTTATCTGCTAACAGTATAGCTGCTGTGAACAACTCTGACACTCGCACAGCAGGCTGCTTCCTCACTGGCATCCCTGGGCTGGAGCACCTGCACATCTGGCTTTCCATCCCCTTCTGCACCATGTACATCGCTGCCCTGATTGGCAATGGCATTCTGATCTGCATCATCATCTCCCAGCCAAGCCTGCATGAGCCCATGTACATATTCCTGTCCATGCTGGCCAGTGCTGATGTCTTGCTGTCCACCTCCACCATGCCCAAGACTCTGGCCAACTTCTGGTTAGGTTCTAGCCACATTTCCTTTGACAGCTGCCTCACCCAGATGTTCTTCATCCACTTCCTCTTTGTGACTGACTCTGCTGTCCTACTGGCCATGGCCTTTGACCGCTATGTGGCAATCTGCTTCCCTTTGAGACATGCAGCCATTCTCACAAGGAAGGTCACTGGGAAGATCATCACTGCCACTCTGACCCGCAGCTTCATCATCATGTTTCCATCCATCTTTCTCCTCAAGCGCCTGCACTACTGCCGGGTCAACATCATTGCACATACGTTTTGTGAGCACATGGGCATCGCCCATCTGTCCTGTTCTGACATCTCCATCAATGTCTGGTACAGGCTGGCAGGTGCTCTTCTCTCCACAGGCCTGGACATCATCCTCATTGCTGTCTCCTACATCCACATCATCCGAGCTGTCTTTCACCTCTCTTCTCGAGAAGCGTGGGCCAAGACCCTGAGCACGTGTGGGTCCCACATCTGCGTCATCCTGCTCTTCTACATCCCTGCCCTCTTTTCCATCTTTGCCTACAGGTTTGGTGGGAAACACTTCCCACGTTATGTCCATATCCTGCTGGCCAACCTCTATGTGGTCATCCCCCCTATGCTCAATCCCATTATTTATGGAGTGAGGACCAAGCAAATTTTAGAAGGGGCTAGGCTTATGTTTGCAAATCTTGCCAAGGAATTTAAATAAATTTAAGTAAACACTCCCAACTTGAACTTCATTATACTTGCCATACATGCATATAAAATACTTTGATCACATCTATCTCCATATTACCTTCCCTTACACACCTTCCCCCTCCCCAGATCCCCTTCCTCTCATCTAATTCTTTTCCATATTTTTAATTGTTCTATATTCACTGCATCTTCATCTCTATATATTTTTCAGTTTTCCCCATGTTATTCTCATCCATGTCCCATTTAACTATGACATTTAAATACATGATCTACTCAGACAAAGCTCTGCTTTCCTAAGAACCCATAATAATATTCACCCACTCTCTTCTACCTATTTGTCAAATTTAATCACCTCAAAAAGAACTAAAGGTAATGCAACAATTTACCAGAAATTTACCATCCAAATAGGATAATGCTATCTGTTAAAGAATTGAACAAGTTGATGTTCATTTAAATGCACTTCTAGATTGAATAGTGAGGTTTTTATCTTCCTGGTCAAGTGCTTCCTAAAATGGTAAAATCATACTGACAAAGACAATGGAATAATAAGGTTTGTTAATGTAGAAAGTGAACTGTATAGGAAGTAGGCTTTAGTTTTTATTCCTTAAATCGTATTCTTATTTGAACTGTTAATGTCACGCTGGTACTCTCATTAATGCATTAAATACGTCATTGATGTGTGTTTCTTTTGTGTCTGTATGAATGTTGTAATTTTACCTTGATTTTAAATTCTTTAATAAGAGAAGGAGGGTAAGGGGAAAGAGAGAATGGATTAAGTAGGATTAGAGATTTACCTGAGATTATTGATTATGAATTTAAAGTAACAAGATGTGGATGTATGCCTGTGTATGTCTCCAAAATAGACTGATGAAGACAGATGAATTTAAATGCCAAATTTAAAAAGCATTAACATTTACTTAAGAAAGTACAATAGGGGCTGGGGATTTAGCTCAGTGATTAGAGTGCTTGCCTTGCAAGCACAAGGCCCTGAGTTCAATCCCCGGCACCACGAAAAAAAAAAAAAAAAAGAAAGTACAATAACCATGGACAGTGGTAACAGTGAAGTTTAAAGTGGGCAAACAGGAGGGTTTGCCCTCCTGACATGGTGGAGGCACTACAGACAGGGGAAAGGTGATAGAAACCAGGAGATTATAGCCTCCTGTGGGATCAAAGGATATTACAGTGGTAACAATAGAGAGAAAGAGTTTACATGATAAAAGTAATGGCTGGAGAGTGGACTACCTGAAATTGGGGTCATGGGTAGGATTTAAATATCGGTGACAACAGAATGTGTGACATGAGAATTAGAGTAAAAAACTGAGGAAGATGAAAGATGTGCTCGTGTTAACAGAGAGATCAGGAGAACTGAAGGCCAGAGTAACGAAGGGGCATCCATGTCAGTATGGACACCACCAAGCCTCACAATAAAGGAATTATAGCACGACAGAGAGAAGTCACCAAGGAAAGAAAAGAGAACATCAGGGATAAAAACATAACTGGATTATGGATGATCAGGAAAACCTGTTAAATAATAAATTGAAATAAAGATGGGTTTTGTTTTTTGTTTTTTTTTAAGAGAAAGGAGAAAAGCAGCAAGAAGGTGCAGGGAGAATGACTAATCCCAACCACAGACTAAGAGATTTTATAAGAAGGGTGAGAGAGAGTAAAGAATTGTCCCCTGGAGGGCCAAGAGTAAAGTAGACCATGAAAAGGAGAATAGTCCACAATTTTGGCAATATAAGGAATTCTGCTGATAACTGACTGAATTCTTGGTTGTCCGGTAAAAAATTTGAAAGGTTGAAGAGGGGTGGCATACGGAGCAAAAAATAAGTCTACACAGAGCTTTATTGATGAAGGGTCTGAGTGGTGGCTTTGAATCTTGAGCTCCTTACATCTTAATACAGATAAAGTACGTAATCACCTTGCTCCCAGTATTCTCAAAGCAGTGAGTGGGCTGGGGATATCCTCAGGAGAGAGGTGTGAGAGGTCACGGCCAGAAAACACATCGCCGTTTGCTCCAGCTGAAGCAGACTGGTGCAGAGTACTCTCTTGATTCCTGGGACATCGCCCCAACCTCTCTCTCCCTTTCTGGATAAGATGGACCTCTCCTGTTCTCCACAGCACAGTTAACTACTCCTCTGCCCTTTTTTTTTTTTTTTTAAGAAAATAATGGTAAAACGTCACGATTTTTAAAGTGCTTACAAATATATTTAAGACCTTTTCTAAAAAATCATTGACTCCATATCATGGAGCGAGTGAAAGCTGTAAAATCGAAATTAATCAATGCCTAATCAATACTAAGTATATTGGTGTGTGGGGTTGGGAATTTAGCTCAGTGGTAAAGGACTTGCCAAGCAAGCGCAAGGCCCTGAGTTCGATCCCCAGCGCGCACACACACACACACACACACACACACACACACACACACACACACACGTACATTGGTGTGCCTCTGAAATAGAAATAGCGTGTGGCTGAGGCTGGTTGGCAAGGGAACGTGACCTGGGGGAATGGCCTGCACCTGACGTCACTTTGCGGCGCGATTTTCAAGCAGGCGCCCTCACCTGGACTGCAGGAAGTTCTCCTCAGTTTCCAGGAGAACTCCATTTGATAAATAGTAGCAAAACCTGAAGCAAGCATGCCGCCTTCTCTACCGCGCAACCAGGAAGGAGCTCTCCTTTTTCCCTCTCATGGAAGATGACGGCTGCGAACTCAGCACCACTGTTATCATGCCTTTCTCGTGGTAACCCCTACCGAGCCTTTTAGGCCCAGTGCACATTTTACTGTTTCTCTCGTTACGCTCAACTTTCCTTTTTTACTTTTCTCCATACTCTTAAATAAAACTTTAGAACTACTTTTTGTCCCCCTCATTCAATTCTTTGCTTGAGGAGGGAAAGAACCCAGGAATATCAGAACCCGTCGGATAACACCTCGAGTCAACTTTTCCTAGTAAATTTACATGTTTTAAATCGCCGGGAGAAAGCATATACCGCTGAGGCTAAGACTTCGATAACTAGGCTGTGGTAATGGCAACTTTTGTAGTAGATATTGCGTTCAAGATCCTACCACAATTTTTCTTTGCCTGGGACACACGCTTCTTCTACTTCCCACCGCTCCAGGATTGGTGGTGTAGAATTCCTGAACAAATCACACACTACAGATGAAAGGGGGAACGTACCTGGAATTTGACCCTCTGCAACAGGCTTTTTCGGCCCTTCCAAGCCCTTCAAGACACTTCCACATCCGGGGCTTCCTCCTCCCCTGCCTCCCCTCCAGCGTTTCTGTCTTCCCGCCTGGATCTGCACATGCGCCGGAGGTCAGCGAGGGCCTGGATCTGCACATGCGCCGGAGGTCAGGGTGGGCCTGGATCTGCACATGCGCTGGAGGTCAGTGAGGCAGAGGCTGCCTTCACCGCCTGCGCTTTCTCTAAGGAGGCTTTCATTTCCGCTAACATCGTTTCTAACTACTCTACAGTTAAGAAACAAAGACCCTAACGGTTGGCTGGAGTTGGGTAGAAAACTGTATCGAACTTTGCCAATTTAAAGTGTGACGTAAGTTGGTAGAGACGGCCCAGAAAAGCTGATCTTGGGCCATGAAGCGGCCGTCAAAAGGCTAACGTCTGTCAAGGCCGGAAACAGGATGCCAAATGCGGTGGGAGAGGCAGCGCTGAGACCTGGATTCAAAATTCACCATCCGAGAAGGCTCAGAGACCAACAGGGAGCCCGCATTTCCCCTTCTCGTACTGCTCTAGGAGGTAAGATCAATTTCTTTGTTTTTTTAAGATGAGAGCTTTTTGAAGATTTATACAATTCCCCCAGCACCCCAAAAAGAAAAAAAAAATTATACAATTCACTTTTTAAAAGTGCTATATATCATTCCATTTTAAATTATATTCACCGCGCTTTGCCACCATTAATGCAATCAAATTTAGAGTATTACCTTCCCCCAGAGGATAACCCTTTCTCCCTTCTCACCCCCGGTCCTAGGCAACCATTAATCCACTTTCCATTTTTATAGAATTGCCTGCTCTGGCTGTTTCCTATACATGGTATCATATAATATGATCTGTGTGTAACTGCTTTTACTAGACTCATGTTTTCTAAGGTTCATCCATATTGTCATCACTTCATTCCTTCTTATGACTGAATTACTTGCAACCATCTTACCACATATTCTTTATCCATCTGTTAGTTGGTTGATATTTGGATTTTTTCTGTTAGGCAAGCAGTTAGACGTTAGCAGGTCTGAGGGAAAAAGGGGTGCCCATAACAGCATGTGTTGCTAGCTATAGTTAAGAAAGAAAGACCTGAATATACAATATATTTATAATCATTGATTTTCAGACTAAAAACATAGGGCCTCTGTTTCTAGAACAAGACATACAGCATTCCTGGTTGACATAGCCTAGGGCCCTCTGATATCAGAAAAGGAAATGTTCCTTAAAGACCCACCTACCTTGGGCCAGGACCTGATTTGACTGGAACTTTTTCTACCTAAGTTTCTTAATTAAGGACTCCGAGGGAGCACTGACCATCTAAAAAGGACCAGGAATATATTTTTGAGATAGCATCGATGTTCCAAAGTAACCTCTAAGAAAAATGTCGATAAGCATCACAATCGTCCTAGATCCCTAAATTCCAGGAGTAACTCTAGTGTGCATAAAAAGAGCCAAACTTGCACTTTGTGCAGGTGCTTCTTTTATAGCCCTGCCTGCCATCTCCCTTGAAGGTTTAACTCTGTGTATTTACTTTACAATAAATTCTACATGTACTTCTGCACAGCTACTGATGCACCTTGACTGAATTAATTCCTTCTTGTTTTGGTTTTTTGTTTGTTTGTTTTGTTTTATTTTGAGTCAGGGTAGTAGTATGTAGTTCAGGCTGGTCTTGAACTCCCTATATTGCCCAGGCTTGCCTCACACTCCAGGTAACCCTCCTGCCTCAGCCTCCAAAGTGTTGCGATTACAAGCATGCGCCACCATGCCCTGCTCATGAATTCTTTTGTTAAGGGGACAAAAAGACCAAGGAGGTTTGTGACAGCCAGTTACAGAATCAGGCTTCAGGGTGATAGTTTCTACTTTTTGGTTATTTATAGAATAATGCTACTATGAACATTCGTGTAAAATTTTTTTCATGGAATTATATTTTAATTTCTCTTGGATATATACCTAGGAGTGGAATTACTGAGTCAGATAGTAACTATGTACACTTTTGAGGAACTGTCTGGCTATTTTCTAAAGTGACTATACCATTTTACATTTCTACCAACAGTGTATCAAAGTTCCAACTCCTGGACAACCTCAACCTTTTTATTATCTGTCTTTTCAATTCTTTTCGAACCCTTCTTGGTGGGTGTGAAGTGGTATCTCCTTGTGGTTTTGATTTGCATTTTCCTAATAGATAGTGATGATAAACCCAATTCCTTTCCAGCTCCCGGCTGACCCTCATATATATGTGGTGTTAAATTCTGTGTTAGATTGCATTAATGACTAAAATATGTTAAAATAAATCCAAATCATTCATCTAGAATGGTAAATGCTTTATTTTTCCTGGGTCCCATGCTTCAGCTTTCTCTACTTACATACAAAGTTTTACATTCTCAGGCATGGAATCCTGGGCTTCCTCTCTTAATTAGAAAGGGAAATGAGATAATTATTTAAAATATTTCAGTTGCTTTGCATTACTGTAATGGCTAATTTTATGGATCAACTTGCCATAGCACTAAGATAGGTGTATTGGCAAGCATTATTTTGGCTATTTCTGTGAGGATGTTTTCAGATGAGGCTGACATTTAAACAGGTGCCCTTTAAGTGAAATAGACTTCTCAGTTAAGGTGAGTGGACCTCATTCTGAGGTCTGAGTGGAACAAAAGATTGACCTCCCACCACCGAGAGGCAAGGCTGCCAGCAAATGGCCTTTGGGCTTTAGACTGCAGCTCTTTCTGGGTCTCCAGCCTGCTGGCCCACCATGCAGATTTCGTATTTGCTGGCCTCCATAATCACAGGAGCCATCCCTTCAAACAAATCTCTTGCTATATATATAAGTAATATTTTTCTCTTGTTTCTCTTGGGAATTTTGACTAATACAAAATTGCGTTTTTAAAAAGTCCAAACTTTTTGCAGTTACCTAGCTTTCTTGTACATTCATGCTGTTCATGTCATTGAACATTTATTTCCTGTGTTCTCCACACCAGCATCCCTTGGTCAATTTTTCTTTGTGTGTCATGATCCTGTAGGGACATAAGCCCCTGGAAAACATGATCAAGATCAGTAAGTTTGACATAAGTACTCTGTTTGTGCTCTCAATGTATCTTCTCATTTATCTTAAATCTTAGCATAGTATATTACAAATATTTGTTCATTTGTCCATCTCCTTTTAACTACTGAAATTCTGCACCAATAACTAAATCTTATGTACCTTTCTGGGTTATTGGTTGTTGCTTTGTTTTTTGCATATTCGGACCAAGTCTTCCTAGCCGTTTTCCACTTGATCTGTAGGCGCCCATTACAATATCCTTGTTTTCAATGTTTAACCATCTCAAACTCCAGATTTTTAGTCCACTGCCATGGTGAATATACTTCCTACATGGTGCTTGTTTTTCTAAATTTTCACCTCTTGAATCTTTTCCAAATTTCCTTGACCATGATCTGAAATTACTACTCCTTTAAATGACATAACATTCTGAGCAGACTAAGATACTTTGTCCCTCCGAGAAGTTTAACTGTTCAACTCCTGTTGAGCAAAAAAGAAAAAAGTTCCTGCTGGAGCTACTGTGCTTTTGACAGTGTGGTTCTAGGAGAGAGATGCTGTTGGAGAGTTAAAATGGGAGTAAGCCTGGAAGAATGATCTAATTGTCCATACTAGAGCTATACAGAACCTTATTGGAAAACAGATAATGGATAGTTCAGATTGTCACCCATGGTAGTACAGTACTACTGGTATGGAAAAGATGGAATTTGATGTCCCCAGTGTGTTTGAGATAAATATAAGACTTGAAAGAGATGTTCCCTTTAATTTCATTCTTCCACCTCATCATACCTGTCCTTCACTAGTTGTTGGTTTTTAATGCCTCTGCACAATCAGTTCCCCTCCTTTTATGTATGTCTTTAAACGACCTCTTTTTATTATTTCTCAGCTGCCTTTAAATGAGTGTCATGAAGCAGCATGACTGACAGATAAAACTTCATCATACTGTGGTGAAAACTCATTAGGGGGAAAGATCTATCTTACCTGAGAGGCTACTAAGGAGATTCTGTAGAGAGGACCTAGAAAGGAAATATAAATTTTATTTAAGGAGAATGAGCATGTTGCTTAGTGTGAAGAGATCCTGAGAGGATCATAGAATCCACATGACCCCCAGGAAAGATGCTGCTTACAAAATGTATGTCAGTTTTAGTTTACAGGAAATAGGAGCAAGAAACTGTGCCTGATGGAAACATTCCCTAGCACTGTTTTTCTATTCCAGTCACTTATTAGAATATCATTCTTTCTCATTGCCATATCCCAAGACGAGTATCTTCCCAGTTGTGCCATCTAAAATTAAAGAAGGACTAGGCCAGAAACTTCTCAAGTCCTGGATGTATGAAGGATTCTACCCAGGTTGAAACTTCCAGGGTTTACTGAGGAAAGAGTGCCCCTGTGGCACTGTAGGGTTGTGACATGGTGAGGAAGACAATGGATAAAATTCAGTCTGGATGAACTCTTATCACAGGCACAATGGAGTGAATGCTGGGTACTTTATGCTCTGGGGGGAAAGGTTCATTGTTCTTCCTAAGACTTTCTGTGAAAAGAATCCAATTCTACTACCACCTCATTCTCACCATCTTGAAATGTATAAAAGCAGTAGAACTAAATCCTGAATGATCAGTGGTATATGTGTTCCATCCAGGAAAAGTTCCAGGCAGCTGTTGAAGGTGGACTAGAGAATAGCCAAGGAGTTGAAGGTTGACACAAGTATTTCTCCATTCACACCCTTCGAACTTTCCTCTCTGAACAAGTTCTTTTCCTCAAATGACCACTCCTCGACACTACCTCTTAGGTACTCCACCCGTGCCCTTCGTGTTTCCTCTCTTGTGCCCCTCAGGTTTCCTCTCTTGGCATCTCATCACCTTCCAACATCCTCAGCCTCCTCCTCCTTCCTGGCCCATACCTGGGAGCTCAGCCCTGTCAGAACATCTGGTTGCTTCAGGGTCCAGGTTTCCCTCCTGAGGCAGTAGACCCTATCACCTCTGACCCTTCTGATGTTGACTGCTCACCACTGTTTGCCCTTTACCACCCAGCCCCAGGCTTGAGCTGGGTCTCATCACTGAAGAGTGGGAAGAGCGTGGAATGTGGCCATAGGTCCTGTGTTTGTTTTTTTTTTTCACATGATTGGCTAATGTTAGTAAATTACCTAGTTCCTTAGGAATTTATTTTCTTCATTTTTATATTTTTATTTTTTGCAGTGCTGCACATCAAACCTAGGGACGTTTTACCACCGAACTAAATCCCTCACCCTTTTTTATTTATTTATTTATTTATTTATTTATTTATTTATTTATTGAAACAGAATCTCACTGAATTGCTAGGCTTGCTTTAACCTTGCAGTATTCCTGCCTGAACCTCCCTCCCAAGTGGTTGGGACTATGTGTGTGTGTGTGTGTGCGTGTGCGTGTGTGTGTGTGTGTATGTGTGTGTGTATATATATGTGTGTGTGTGTGTATATATATAGGCATGTACCACCCTGCCTGATTCATTTTCCTCATTTCTTGAAAAATACAATAACCTTTGCCCCTTGTATTTCCCAGAGTATTCATAAAAACTGAACAGTAATTTGAAAGTCTGTGGTGAAATCAAATGGTTTAATTTCTTCCTTTACCAAATATAAAGGAATTAAAAAATAAAGTTTGTTCACAGGAGTGAGCTTTTCAGTTCCTCCCAGAGCAGACATTTGCGCAGCATATGCTCAGTACACCAGAGACCGGGAATCTCCATTTTCTTGTGCTTGCTCCTGGGGAATCTCCATGTCTTCACTGGAGATGTTGGGGAAATCCAGGAGAGGACTTCGGCTGCCTAAGAGAGAAGGCAGCTCCTGGTCCTACCCTCCAACTTACCCAAAAAAGGGAGTAAACTCTTTCTCCTGGTCAGACTCAGAACGGAGTGGATACCAGCCTCATAGAACTTGGCATAGCAGTACCAGTGTGTCCTTGTTTTGTTTCTTGAGTCTTTGAATACCATCAGTGCAGAGCCCTTTGCAGAAGTGGCTCCACTCCAGGGAGCAGTACTCAGTGCTAGAGTTCAGATTGCCCTGAGTATCATATGCAGACCAGGGGAACACAGTCTGCCTTCTGAACTAAGGTGACAGTATCGTAGATGACAACTTATCCTTCCATTCAGGTAAGGGAGGAAAGAGTTGGAAACAGTCAGGGAAAAGTTGGTTAACCAAAATATCCCATGTCCATAGTAAATGACTTTGGACTGAGTGAGTGAGTGAACATGGAGAGTCTGTTAGAAACTCTATTAACTCAGATGTGTATGGCCTGAGAGGAAAACCCTAGGTCTTCTTCAAACAGCGATGGAAAGCAAGAGTTAGAGAGCTACAATCCTCAAAATTAATTTGGAATTTGAAGAAGAAACTAGGCCAAAAAATTTCCAATAATGAGACCAGCAGGTGAATTATAACTCAAACGGTGGTTTGTGTATCTCAGTAACCAAGTCTGGAGTGATAAAAACAACATAAGAACAAAAGAATCTAAAAGAATGACCAATCCTGAGATTCCTTTTATTCTACTTCATGATGTCTTTAAAACCTTGCCAAATCTCTTGCGGTAGACGCCTGTGCATTGGTGATGATTACAAATCCTTAATACCCAGATCATTGACCCCTTTCTGCTAACTGTTCGATATCAGACACTCCCTGCTCTGTGATTCTCACAAGGAGCTGTATCGTAATCCACACAGCAAAGTGACTAATAGTCCGTACCCCAGTCCTACTTGTTCATATATTTCTTTTCAGTATGCCTTGCGCTTCCTGTGGAAGAAAAAGAAGAAAGGTGTCATGAGAAAATGGGAAGACCCTAAGAGTGAGATTAAAAGGACATAGAGGAGGCTTAGTTCCTTTAGATGCATCTGATCCCCGAAAAAGAAGTCATTTCCTTCTTTCCATGACTAGTCTGTTCTGTGTGTTGAACCACATTCTAGGTACTTATACTCCATGCACACAAAAATGACCCCTGACATAATGGAGTTCAGCATATTATTCCCAAGCCCTTGTTTCCTGTCCCTCCATATGTTCTCCTCACTAATGTAACTCAATCGCCTGACTTTAGCCCTCACATACTGTACTATCTTGACTTACAAATCTATACTTGAAGTGACTAGGCTTTCCTTGGAATTTAGAACTTGTTAATCTCTTCTGATTAATATCCAGGAAATGCTAACTCAACTTGTTCTTCAGCACTGGGGATTCAATTTAGGGCCTTAACACTGAGCTATATTCCCAGTCTTATTTTAAAATTGTTACTACTAATTATTTTGAGACAGGGTCTTGTTAAGTGGCAAGTTGTCCAGGTTGCCTGGGCTCAAACTTGAAATCCTCCTGCATCATCCCACAGTGCTGGGATTGCAGGCTTGTACCAACACATTTGGTTTACATGATTTAAAATCATATATAAATTTCATCTCAATTATCCATCTTGATAAAGGGCCTTACCAGCCTCCCTATAGATTAATGCAAAAATCTGTCTCTTAGATTTTTTTTTTTCATTCCAATGTGCTGCTGTCACTAAGCCTAATCATACTACTTTAACAACTTACTTACTAGTTCCCTGGTATTCCCACTGCTACTCCATAGTACGGTTTAATTTTAGCAGGGCAGTTTTAACAGTCAACACATTGTCATCCCTCAACTACCCAGCCATACAAGGGATCAATCGAAAATTCAAATACTTGCACTTTCTATTACCAACAAAAGAATAAAATCAAATCCCACAGAATAGATGTTTATAGCATGGAGTAGTTCAGGAGAAACATTACAGGAAAACACCTAAGCAACATGATTGTGAAAATTAATTATAAGCAAAGGAATACAAACTGGGTTTCTGATCCTTTCTTCCTAAAGCAAATACTGTATCCTTTCATTATCTTCTCTGCAAGGAGCTGGATTTCAAGTACAAAGGTTAAATTTTTAACAGTATACCTAGTGAGAATGGGCGGGTTGATTTGCAAGAAAGGAGTTTTTGACCTTGGTGGGGGTGAGGATGAGAAAATAACAGAGCAAAGGGAGCTTGCTAGGGGAACTTGAGCTGATTTGAAAGATAAAAAGATAAGGCATTCTAAAAACAGGAGGTATGGCTGTGACCTGTAATTTGTACTTTGAAGTAATACAAGTTAACATGTGAGTTGTATTGAGCAAGTATTTATCAAGTATTTGATTTTTTTTTCATTCATTAACTAAAAAAAAAAAGTTTTTGATGCAGTGAAAGTTTGGGCTAATTCCTGTGCTAGATACAGTCCTTGCTTTGAATCTTCATTCTTCCCGACCCAGACTTCCACCTTCTTTAATACCGGCATCCCTCCGATCCTCTCCCGGGCCCTCCCTCTGTGCCTGCAGGAGATTGTCCCTGCAAATGCATCCCTGCAGTGTGCTGCACATTTCTCACTTGGCACTGGTCATCTCAGTTCACTTACCAACTCTTCTGAATATCCATCGTTAAGATGTAAGAGAAACCTGAGGTATTGTACACTTAATGAACAAATGGAGTTACTTATTCCTAATCTTCATCTACATATTGTCATCAGATTGTGTGGAAAGAAAAATAACCAATTCCATCCCTTTTCGCCTGTTCTGTATACCTAGTCAAGCATTTTTGTCCATGTCAAAGTCAGGGTCAGACAGCTCTCCTTCCTAGATTTGGGCATTTTTTGTTGCTTCTAAGTCTCCAGTCTACCTACTACTGCCAGGTTGGTATGCACACTAGGCAGATTGGGTGGAGCCAGGAGTCTGGGGATCGTGATCCAGATTCAACCTGCAGTGTCGCCAGGGGCAGTAAGGAAGTAGCCCTGCCTGAACCCTGGTGATGGGAGATAAGGAGCACATTTTGCAGGCTGTCTTCGCCCTAGGGACGGAATACACTCGTCAGGATAGTGGCACATGCCGGTGCTTGTTTGGAGATTCCGGTGACCTCTTGAGTACTGTTCAGAAGAATCCCTTGATGCCTACCCCGGTTCTCCCCATGTGTCCAACCTCTGTCCTGGCTTTTATCTGCCCCCTTCTCCCTCTGTGGCCCCCTACAGCCTTGTAAGGCCAGGTCACACTCAGCCCTCCTCGCTGTTCCTCGGGGGAGAGGAATAGCTTTGCATTGCTGCCTTTAAAGACTGAACGCCCTGCTTCCAGCTGGGTGGCCACGCCCTAGGCGCCCGCTGGGTCTCCGGGTTGCGGACCATAGAGCCAGCCCCGCCTCTTTCCCCGGGTCTTCTAGGTCTGGGGGCGGAGCGGCGGCCACAGGCTGCAAGACTTCGGCTCTGATCCAGGCCCCGGGCTCCAGGTTAGTGAGCAGGTCCGCCTTCTGGCCGGCCACTGCCCTGCCCGCAGGTGCGGACGGCGGACACTCTCCGCGGGGCCGGCTTCAGGGTGCAGCGAGAGTGCCCGAGTCCCTGAAGGCTTGAGTTGATTCGGGTCTGCGCAAGCAGCCGAGGGAGGCACCTTCGCAGGTGGGAAGCGGCTGGGCGAAGGGCTTTGCGAATCAAGCCCTGCTTCTGGATGTTAAAGGATGTAGGGAATGCAGCTGGAAATTTTGCTTTAGGGGAGGACTTCAAACTCCGGTCCAGCGTGGCTGGCAGGTCAGGCAGCCCTCCCCCAGCCCCAGCCCGGCTGCTCCAGGAAGTGAGCCCCATTGACCCTGCACCCCAGGAGGCCGGGCTTCTCCCGTGGGAAGGTGGGAGACGAGCCATCCCACCGGCCGCCCCCGGTGTCTGCAAAGCCAGGGCCGGCGCGGAGCGGCTCCGACCCGTCTCAGAGGGCAGCCGAGCTAGGCGTGGTTAAGGCGAGACCCTGTGTTTCCCAGAATTAAAATTAGAAAACTCTTCGGATTACCCTGAAGAGGTATGATCACCAGATGCTCGCTTCTGGAGCGACTCTGGGTGTGTCTGTGTTCTGAAGCTGCCATTTCCCTTTCAGAATTCATTTATAGATAAAATTATTTTTACTTCGTTATCTTTCTCGCTGTGAATGAGTTCACTGTGAATGAGGTTGAGGACATTTTATTAATCAATCAGTTGAGACAAATGGGTGTTAAGATTATGGGTGCTAAAAAAAAAAAAAAAGATTATGGATGCTACAGCCAAGAATTCTGGCTCTTACACTTCCAACCCTGGCTGTGTGCCCCGGCCTTGTTACTTGACCTCTCTGAGCTTTAGTTACTTTCATCTATAAAATGAGTAGAGTAATGTGTATAACTTAAAGTTGAGTGACTGTTAACCAGTCAGAGGTTTGAGCACTTTTGAAGAATGGCTAACACATTATTGTTGAGGAACTCTATGCCAGCTTTAAACAATGCACAGTCAAAACAATTTTGAAATAATAAACTAGAGAACAAGATATGCTAAAAGAAGCATTACATTAAGGAAGAATATGAACTCCATTTGTTGCATCTAAACAAGTTAAAATATAACAGACTAAAATTACAAGGTATGACAAATCCAGAAAAATATTACAAAAATTTTATATTGTAACTTTTCAAAAACTCAGTGGATTATCTAACACTGATTGCAGGAAAAGAAAATCCGTGCAAGGCAGTATTTTGAGAATTTGCAAAGCTATTAACATAAGTTTTTGAAGTGCACAGGAAATAATTTTTGAAGTTAAAAATATTTGAAATTGATCTTATTCCAATTTGAATACTTATTGGTGCTGTTAGATCAATTCTAGATAATAGGTTAAGGTGGATTATAACCCTAAATGCAGATCAAAAACTAGTGTCGTTTCCAGAGTGCAGGAAGCCCGTCACTTACAAATATGGTTAGAATCTGGTTCACCTCTCTGCACTAGGGCTTCCCACCCCTCCTCTCCTTCTGAGCCCCTAAACTGAACCCCTCACTGCCCTGCCTCCCACTCTGTCACTGAGTTTTGTTCTGAAACCCATTCTGAAGTAGATGTGCACTTCCATTCTAACAGATGCTTCAGATCTAAGTATCAGTCTAACCTTTGGCCCTCCTCCCTCTTTGTAACCTTTTTTGTCACCTGAATTGTATCACCCTGAGAAGAAAGACCTTTCCCTGAGGCAGTGCATCTGAAGCCTTAATCTACATGACAATCATCTTGGAGATCTTTTTAAAAGTTCAGATTCTGAATTGGTCTGAGTGAGACTGAAAGCAACATTGGAGGCCTACCCTGCCTGTTTGCAGACCGCAGACCTTTTTCAGGCCTCTGCTTCTGTCACACTCAGTCAGGGATTTGACCATGTTCATCTGCTCGTGTGGTCCTCAGGCTTTCCAGGTCTGCTCCCCTTATGCTACCAGACTCCCTCTTAGCCCATCCACATTCATCCTGAGGAGAGCGTCAGCTTCTCTGGTCTCTCCTGCAGGCAGTCGGGGGCTTCCTGTGTGTGGCCTGGTCATTGAACCTGTGCCAGCTATGCGCTGAGCCCTCCTTCACAGCTGCTGCTTTCTCCAGCCTCAACCCCTTGACAAGGGACATCAACTCTGATATCACTTCTTCCATTCAAGAACCTGTGTTTTGAGATGGAAGAAAGCAGTGAGCTGGGGATGGAGCTCTTGCTGGAGTGCTGGCCGAGTGTGAATGGGATTCTGGGTTCAGTCCCCCAGCAATGAAAAGGAAAGAGAAAGGCTGACAAACAGATGTCTAATGAAATAGAAAATGAGCCAGGGAGGCAATTTTAAATTGTCTGATAGCCTTATTAGAAAGCAAATAGGTCTACTCTAGAGTTGGCACACTTGTATTTCTGGTAAACTGCACAAGGGAAAAAGCGTAAGACAAGTATATGTCTATGAAAAGCAAGGAAAAGTCACCTTGCCGTAACAAGCTTTGCCAGCTCCAACCCCCAGAACTTCTGTTGGAGGCGTGTTCCTCTATGCGTGTATGATCGTATCTCTGTGGGTATCATATGCTTTTAAATAAATTTTATTATTTGTATAAAAAAAAGTAAAATTAATTTTATTGAACTTATTTTTAAATTGTATTGAAGTATTATTTTGAACTATATTTATTGAAGTATGAATTGTATCTGTTGAAGCATTAAGATATGAAATTGTTGATACATCTTAGGTTATTTGTCTTAATAAAACCTCAAAATCTAATCTGTATTTTGGGGGGGAGTGTTGGGAATCGAACTCAGGGCCTTGCACTTACTAGGCGAGCACTCTAACCGCTGAGCTAAATCCCCAGTCCCTAATCTGTATTTCGTACTTTAATGCTTATTTGTTCTAATTCATGCTTAGAAGACCAAAAGCTAAGCCTTCTTTTTTTCTCATTTCTTCTCTACCTTCCTGCATCTCCTCTTCCTCCTTCTTTTTTTTGTTCTTGTCAACTCTATTGAGTTATAATTGTGTCCGTTTAGATACAGATTGTAAGCATACAATACTGGTTCAGCGTGCATGCAGTAAAAAAACAGTGGGGGGGGCACAATGAAACAATAGACATATTCAGGCTTGTTCATTCTTTCCTGGACCCAGGTGCCTTGCTTAACCTTGAAATTGGGCTTGACCTCCTGGTACCAGTATCTGCATATTCTGGCCTTTCATCTGGGCTGAGGTGAGGTGGGGGGAGCCATTTATGCCCTAGGCTAGGCCTGAGGAAGTTCGGAGACTCCACTTGGCTCTAAAGGTTTGCAATTTCAAAGTTCATTTTGCACTGCTGGTTGTAAAGTTACTTGTCTTGGTGTTTGATGTCTCACTTTGCATAACGCTTTTGAAATTCATCCTGTTGTATGCATCAGAAGTTTCACTTAATTGAGTATATTAAACTTAGTCTAAAGTTGCCTTCTTACATTTTAAATTTCGGTTGAAGGTTTCATCTTACATAGTAAACTGTGATTTAACTTGATTGTAACCTACTCTTATAACAAGTAGCAGAGTCTCAGCCTGTCAAGGCAGCCAACTGTTAAAACTATTCCAATAATACAGCAGGAACCCTGTTATGGTTTGTGTCTAGTTGTCCCCCCAAAGGCTCATGTGGTAAGAGGTAGCTGGATCTAGAGTGTGTAATTACTAAATTAGTCCATTGATTGGTTTAGTATGGTTCTGCTGGGATCAAGGATGTGACACTAGGATTAAGGGTATTAGGATTAAGGGTGGGAGTACAGCCCACCCTAAAGCCAGGTAGCCTGGATAAGATATAAAATACAGGAAGAAGCTGGTTAGCCCTTTTGCTTGCAGCCCCCTTGCTTACATCCCTTGCTTACCTTGCTGACTTCGCCTGTCTGCCATGCCACCCTGTCTCAGACCCAGGTGACTGTGGACTGAAACCTCTACAAACTGTGAGCTAAATAAACCTTTCTTCCCCTAACTTTAGGTGTTGGATATTTTGTCTCAGAAATGAGAGAAAATAACTAATACAAACCCTAACCAATCAGGCTGTTTGTACCCTACTTCAGTTTCACTGGCTAGAAATAAAACTAGTTTATATGTAAGGGAGAGTATTTGGAACCCTTTGTTCCAGGCTGCTTCCTGATGCTAGATTCACAAATAAATCTAGTTAAGATTTGCAAAACATGGTGGGATCAAAATATATAGCCAATCTTTAAATTTATTGCAGAAAAAGACACATTGCCATTAATCTCCCTCAAAATACTCCCCCTCACTTCAAACACACCTATCTTATCATTCTACAACTTTCTGAAAAGGCCCTTTGAGTCTTCTTCCATATCTTTACAAGTTGTGATCAAAAAAACTGTACACTGAATGCTGCTTCTGATTTCCATCCAGCCGAAAGACGGGCTCCTGAAAACATTACCACGTGTCTTCATCCACTTGGTTCACCGGATCTAGCACCGTTGGACTTCTGACGCAAAATGTCAAGATGACTGTGAACAGTAAATATTTTGAATCAATTCAGAACATGGAGGCAGCAACAATAGTGCAGCTAAAGACACTCATGAAAGAGGATTTGCAGAACTTCAGAAAGTGACATGATGGGATAAATGTGTCCTAAGTGAGGGGAAATATTTGGAGGGGTGTTCATGGCAATGTGTCTTTTACTGTAAAAAATTTTTTAAATGTAAGCATTGACTATAGTTTTCCATCGTAATTGTCTTTCAACAGTAAGACAGTAATTTGTCTTTTATTACAGTAACTTGTAACTTGTCTTTTAACGGTAATTGTGTATCCATTGTATGGATATACCACAGTTTGTCCCTTTACCAGTTAATGTTCCTCTGGGTGGATTCCTTCTGGGCCATTTTAAAAAGACAGAAACTCTTCCTCAAGAGAATTGTGTATTAGGAGTAGAGTTTTGCCTGAACTGTAAGTGTGCATATGTGTATTGAGGGAGAAGGAGTACACCTTCCATTAAAATTGTATGTATAATACCACCACAGTTTTTTTTAACATTACAGTTTAATAAATTGGCACATGAGTTCCATGCTCCAATGCCAACAGCAAGTCTAGCTGTAAGATCAGCTGTAAGTTACAATTTGAAATTCAAATAATATTTCTCATTTCTTGTGGTAGGTGCAGTTTTAGGCTCTAGGGTACATGGGAAAGCCAAGAAGAGATTGGGCCTCTGCCTTCATAATCCTAGTTTAACAAAGACGACAGTCCCTCATGATGTATGTGCTAAGTGAGGTGAGATGGCTATGACAGGCGATATTAACAAACCAACTAAATGCTTACTTTCTGCAGCTGTGATTAATTTTGTTAAATCCCTCAGATGACAGGCAGTACCAGTTAGTGATACTAATTATGCACTCAGTTCATTAACTTGTCAACAATTACATTTTGCACCCTTTATGGAGAAGAGCAGGTAAAAGAGCAGGCAGAGCCCCAGCTCTCTAACCCGAGTGCCTACATGCAAATACCTGCTCGACCACGTGGACTAGCCACTTCACCTCCATTTACACAACCATAAAAATGGGTTTCATAGCATTGTTGGAGATAGCACTGCATCGCCCTTCCTAGGCAGGGCTGAGTGGGGCCTGGTCCAGGACTTACAAGAGCATCCCAGGACACTAGGTGGCAGCACTCAGGCCCCATCTTCAGCCCACTAGTTCCTGCAGCATCACCTGCAATCGCCCTGCGCAGCTTGCTTGTGTCTTACAACTTTTTCTTTCTTTGGGGCAGTTTCTCAGGCCTTTTCTTATGATAGGAGTATTGTTACTGACAGGCAGTTAGATTTCGTATCAGTGTGCATCTAGTTTCGCTGAGGACCAGTCAAAGACAAATGAAGGAATTCTGCCTGCTCCCGCATGCCCTGGACCAGGTCAGCGTGCCGTCGTTGGGCAGCATGCACTGCTTTTTTTTGTAACCCAAACCCAACACCAGCTGGGCAAGCAGAACAAATGTCTTCCAGTGAGAATGATTCAGAGCTGGAAACAGATTTTTTTAGGAAGTCAAAAGTATATGCTCACTGCAGTTTCAAGCAGTGGTAATATTATTTAGCAAGGGAAAACTTCCATGAAAAACAAAAAAAATGGGTCTACTTTTACTGCCTTTAACATCAAGTGTTTTTGGTTAAAATCATGAGATTGAGGACAGATCTTTGAACAACGATGCTGGAAAGACTGACTGTACAACCTACAAAATGCATATTTTATAAAGTCTATCATTGTCTCCATTTCCTTATTGAAGGAACAAGAATACATGCATTTATGTAGAGTTGTTCTGTAAGGGATAAAGAAAACATGAGATCTTGCCTGTAACCCCACTACTCTGGAAGGTTGAGGCAGAAGAATTGCAAGTTCAAGCCCAGCCTGGACAGCTTGGTGAGATCCTATCTCCAAAAAAAAAGTTGGAGATGTAGCTCATTGCAAAGGCTCTGGGTTCAATCCTAAGTATTGCCCCAAGAAGTATGAAATTACAACTGGTTACAGAAATATTAGTTGTAACAATATTAGCTCTCCTTACTGTAGTCCCTCTTTCTTTGCACTTTCCTGTGAAGGCGAGCAGGAGGGACAACAGGTTTCTGTGGGGCAGGAGAGATGACAGGGCTTTGTGGTGCAGAGGAGGGCAGGGCTTCACAACGAATACCTTTCACTTCAGAGATTAGGCACTGGAGACTGATAGCAAAGAGGTAAAAAAGTTCATGAGAAAGGTCTGATCAGCTGTGCAAAGAAGACAAAGTTCTACCTTGTCATTTATCCAAAGTTGAGGATCAGTCACTAGTAGTTGCTGTGGATACAATGTGAATAAAAACACATGTGTGACCTCATGGGCTTAGCATTCCAATGGCAGAATTCAGACAACCGAGATATCAGGCAGTGATGAGAAGAAAAACAAAGCTGGTAGGTATGCAGAGGGTGATTGTGTGGCAGCCACGTCTTAGGTGGGGCAGAGCAGACCCTTCTGATAAGAAAACCTGGAAGAAGTGAGTCACACAGACACCAGGATAATGTATCATCCTTCACCAGGAACCCGAAATGCAGAAATCCTGAGGCAGCAGTGTGTTTTGGTACTGTTAATATTGAGAATGTGTTTTGGTGAGCTAGGAAGAGAGGCCAGGCAGATGAGGGGTCACACGAGGCCCCTCCTGTCCAGGGTCTCTGTTTGTCTCTCCCCCTGGTAAAAGGAAATGAAAATCATAATCACTGGCTTAATAAAGTGGGAAATTAATGTCTCATGAGTTAGGGTAATGAAAGTGTTAGAAATTAAAACGAGAAGCCCTTGTTATCTCAAGTGTCTGCCTCTTTACCCAGCACAGGACAGTAAGCATCCCTTTATTCCCTCTCTTTTCTTACCCTAATCCTTTTCTGTTTGCTCTTCTACCTCGGATTCCATCAGCAGGAGCCATCTTAGAAGTCAGGGCTGGGCAGGCACCAGCCGGGAGACCAGCCATAATGACTTCAAGAGTCCTAGTGGATATCCGAGAGGCAGTGACCTGTCCCATCTGCCTGGAGCTCCTGACAGAACCTTTGAGCATAGACTGTGGCCACAGCTTCTGCCAAGCCTGCATCATGGAGAACGGCGAGAAGTCAACGATCAGCCAAGAAGAGGAGGACAGCTGTCCCGTGTGCCAGACCAGCTACCACCCCCGGAACCTCCGGCCTAATCGGCACCTGGCCAGCGTAGCAGAGAAGCTCAGAGATGTAGTGTTGGGACCAGGACACCCAAAGGTCATTCCTTGTGCAAACCATGGAGAGAAACTCCAGCTCTTCTGTAAGGAGGACGGGAAGCTCATTTGCTGGCTTTGCGAGCGTTCTCAGGAGCACCGAGGTCACCGCACGTTCCTCATGGAGGAGGTGGCCCAGGAGTACCAGGTGGGAGCCCAGGACAGAAGGAATGGAGTCCATGGCAGTGGACTGCTAACTTTGCATTGTGCTCTCATCTGATTTCTTTTTATTCCTCTCATTTACCTATATATGAACCTAGAAAGTGCCCTCCTGAGGAAGAGTAGAGCTGTTATCTCTTATTGGTTATACAAGATTGAGTAGAAGGAGCTGCTTGGGATGAAAAGAGGGTCTGGTGGGTTGAGCGTGGGAGATACGTTGGCAGTAAAAGGGCTTTGGAGTCAGGTTGTTGGCCCAGGAGAAAGAAAATCAACCTGTTCCTGTTGGTTCCATCCTTGTGTTTAAAAGATACTTTGATTGTCCCAGTTTTTCATCTCAGGAGAGGACAGGCTTCTTCTGGGGTCAGCACAGATTCTCTTGGTTTAGTCTGTGTCTAGGTACTGAGACAGTTTAAAGCTTCACCCTGCTTGACCTGATGTTTATCTTCCAGGAAATGTTCCAAGAGTCCCTGAAGAAGTTGAGGAAAGAAGAGGAGGAAGCTGAGAGACTAAAAGCTACTATCAGAGAGAAGAGGGCATCCTGGAAGGCAAGAAAAATTTCCTTTTAGGGTGTCCTGGGACAGGAGCCAGGGCGTAGGACCGGAGGGCAAAGAAGCCTGGTCCTCTCTGTCCCCAGACATTAGAGCTGGGCAGACTTCCCTTGGCCTGGTCCTTCATTGCATACCTTCTAAACATGAGTAAGAGGAGGCTTTAGATAGCAAATATATCACCTGAGAACTCGGGGTTTTGATGCAGTTATGTAGGAAAGGAACCAGGTCCAGCGGTAGCCCCTAATTCATAATTCTGGATCATAGTTTACCATTTCAATCTCTTCGTTCTTCTGAAAATGTCAGTAATTCCTATCTCTGTACTCAAAATTGGAAGGAGGGGAGGCCGATGCAGAGACATCAGAGGCTAGAGAGGTTGCCCAAAGTCTAAACCTCATCCAAAAATCTTAGAGTTAGATAAGATAGCCTGGGGCTAGTGACCCTGGAAGAGCAGATGGGAGAAAAAAGGGAAGATGGAAGATGAGTTCTACAGGCAGCACCCTCCTCTCGGCCAAAGGCAGCAGCGAGCCTGAGTCGCCCGCCCCCCATACAGGAGACCCTCAGCCCCACAGATAGCAGCTTCTTTTTCTTCCCTGGTGCTGAAGAATCAGATGGAGCCTGAGAGATACAGGATCCAGAAAGAGTTTAATCGGCTACGGAGCATCCTGGACAAAGAGGAACAGCGGGAACTGAAGAAACTGGAGGAGGAAGAGAGGAAGGGGCTGAGTATTATAGAGAAAGCCGAGGGCGAGATGATCCGCCAGAGCCAGGCCTTGAGAGAGCTCATTGCAGATCTGGAGCACCGGTGCCAGGGGTCCGCTGTGGATCTGTTGCAGGTGAGACTTGTGACCCCACCCCACCCTCCAAGTCTCAGAGTCAAGGAACAAACAACTTTCCTTCCTTTTGGGGATATGGGACTAACATCCTGGTTAGAGTACAAAAAAATTCCTTTGACCATGTCATGCCTCTTCTCTATTGAACTGGGCAGAGGTCTTGGGGCAAAGCATAAGATAATTTCAGAGTGCAAAGCCCTGTTTATATTACTTACAACTGGTGGCCCAGAAGTTGTTTTGATATTGTGGAGATCTGCTGCATCCAGTGATGTTCTGCAGGAGGGTTTCTCAGTCTCAGCACTATTGACACTTGGTGCTGGTTAAATGTTGTGAGGGGCTCCTACACCTATTGAGAAGCATCCCTAGTCTCTACCCACTTACCTCAGAGGAGCCAGATATGACCGTCGAAAGCCCTCCTGACCTTGCCATGTATGCTCAGGGATCTAACCCCACTGCAGTTGAAAGGCACTGTTCAGTAGGTATCTCTTGTCTGTGTTGCTGTACTGGGAGTTTTTCCTGTGCGTTTTGTTCAGTTTAGTCATGGGAAAACATGTCAAATGCAAGTTCTTAAAGATTAGGTAATTATTCAACCCTTCTTTGTTATCCCGGTCTTCCCTAGGGCCGAATCATTTGACATGTTGCAGTATTAGGTATTTGAACAGGTGGTTTGGGGCTGAGTTTGGGGGGGAGAGAGAGAGAGAGAGAGAGAGAGAGAGAGAGAGAGTGTGTGTGTGTGTGTGTGTGTAGTTTAGAAGGGTGCAAGGTATCAAAATCTAGAGAGAGCTGAATGAGAAACTTGAACTGAGGGCGAAATCTAAACAGGTGTTTTCTGTGTGGAATGAATAGTGTGACTATGAACTTGTGACACACTGTACCTCACAAGATTATGGAGCTTTTGGCCTTTTCTTGGTTTTGGTTTGCCTTCTTGCCTTCCCCTGCTCTTCCTGTGCTGGTGGAGTGATCTTTTTCTTTACTTATTTTAGGGTGCTAGCATTAGAGTCATGCAGCTGTACCTTTCCACCCATTACAGTTTTTCTTCGTTCACTGCCTCATTTTATTCTTGCTTGTCCTCATTTTTGATGTTAGGTTACCCTAATATTTTCTCCTTTGCCCTTTAGTTCCAGCTTTTCACAGACTCCTGAAACTACAAACATCTTTCCGTGAATCAAAGGGATCATCTGTTTGTGTTGCTAGTTCAGGCACCTTATGCCCATTAATACAACTGCAATGGGCATTCAAAAACTTTTTTTTTTATTAGTATGTGTTTGCAATATATAATGATTACATGCATCGTGAGGAATTGGTATATGTGCCTAACACATCTCAATTCTTTTTTTACTCTTCCTCTCTATTTTCCCCACCTTTTATTTGGTCAGTATAAGATTCATTTATTTATCTTATCAGTCCTTATAAAGTTAATTATCATACATACAGATTAATGGCCAGGTGTCTTTTTTTTTTTTTTTTTGTGGTACCGGGGATTGAACTCAGGCCCTTGTGCTTGCTAGGCAAGCACTCTAATCACTGAGCTAAATCCCCAGCCCCCCAGGTGTCATTTTAAATTGAGTGTTGTCTAATAATTGATTCTGTAGAGTTCTCCTATTCCAGACATCTTCCTTCTCTTTTCCATACCTTTGTTAGGTGGTTGCTCATTAAAATTTGATAGCCGGGGGCTGGGGATTTAGCTCAGTGGTTAGGGTGCTTGCCTTGCAAGGACAAGGCCCTGAGTTTGATCCCCAGCACCAAAAAAAAAAAAATTCATAGCCAAGATACAAGCTTCAAAATATGGGCACTGAGAATCAAATCAGCCTAAGAGAGAGATCCATGAAGTGAATCAAATCAGCCTAAGAGAGAGATCCATGAAGTGGCACACTGATTCAATTGACATTTCAGTTCCTCGTGACAGCCATGTTTTAAGATGGATATAGTTCTGCTACTTGGTGTAAATTGATACACTCAACACCTCCACCATTTTCTGTTTTAAAGTCAGTTAGAGTTGTATTCTGAGAAATACAGCCCACCACAACCCTGATACAGAGAAAACTGTTACTCTGTGGAATATAGATCCACCTGTCAACTGTCACTTTGTTTCAGGGTCATGGCGAAGTACAGAGCAGAAGTTAGAAAGCCAAGTCGAAGGCCAGTGGACAGTTTTACTGAAATGGGCCAGGCAGTAGGGATGGTGAAGGTGAATAGCAGGTGGCTAAAAGACGTTAGAGTGTGAAATGAATTGGCTTGGTGGAAGATGGTCTGTCTTTTGTCAATATGCAGTAGTTCTCATGCAGTATTTTGTCTAAATTTGGAAGTGGATGGTAATACCATTCAGGAGAATGGAGACATGAACACTAAATTTTCTTTAAAATATGTTGAGTTTGAAATGCCTGTGTCTCGTTTGCTGGGGGGTTTTAGTCCAAATTGTGAGAAAGAGGCCTTGGCAGAAGAACAGGTTTGAAAATCTCGAACATGTTGAAAATCAAGGAAACAGTTGAAATCAAGGGTGAGGTAGAGGGTTAGAGGAGATGAAGTTTGAGAGACTTCAAACAGCAACTGTATTTTAAGCCTGTTTGCTTAACATCTTCAGCAACCAGAATAGAATGTAAGCTTCTCAAGGACAGAAATCACACTCCATCGGCACTCTCCAGGCCCAGGCACAATGTAGACAAGTACCAGGTGATACATAAATGTAACGTTAGTCACGCCCAGTTATAACAAATGAAGGAATCGTGAATTGAGTCATTTCCTGATGTGTTCTCTTGGGTTTTCAGGGACAGTCTGCCCTGAGTTCCTGTCTTACTTTGTAGTCTCCACATTTGGATTATCTGTCTGATTTTCCTGTCATATCAGAGGGTGGTAGAAGTGGGATGAGAATGTGACCTCTTGCTCCTTGACTTAATCTGTCTTTTTCCTCCCTAGGATGTGAATGATCTCACACAAAGGTATGTGTAACAGAATGTGAAGTGAATGATGCTTTTGGATTGCCAGAAGATAAAAATGTCTTATAGTCAATGGGAAAGGGGAAAATTCATAGGACAGACACTGTGGTGTCTTGAATTGCTCATCACATGAGAATTTGGGGACCTAAAATAAAGGAAAGGAAAGCTTCCATGCTGGGAGAATTAGGATGATGGGCTACTGGGAGTAAATGATTGTGGTGTCAGCAACTCCCACAGTACCTCGTCACGTGACCCCATTTCCACAAACCTCTTCTTGTCTCCAGCTCCGGTTCTCATAGTTCCAGTGACCTCGGTATTTAGGGATGTTCTTTGTGCATTTTATCTGAAGGAAATCCCCACCTACTTTGTTTCTCAAGGTCTGCTCCTGGGAAAATCTGCCTTAAATTTCCATTTCTCCACCAACTTTGGGATAGCTGGGGTGTTGCTGCCTGGTTCTCCGATTTCCATTATCTCAATTCCAGTAAAAACACAGGCCAGAGACACGAGAAGAATAATTTTGGCCCTGGAACAAAGCTCCATTCTTGGCTATCACAAGGTCTAGACTCTCATCTAACAAGGTGACATCTAAAGCTGTCTGTCCATCTGGCACCCTCAGGCTCTTCACAGACCCGTGGGCCTGTTGTTGCTCCCAGTTTGTAGGTGAGGATGTCTCCTTTCTACAGCTAGCATCACACCCCTAGAAACACCAACTCCCGAGATGCAGTTCTGGAGGCTTCTTTCTAGACTCTGCGCAGCTGGGGCCCAAGCCTACAGACTTCTGAAGCAGAATTGGATGTTATTGAGGTCTGGGAGGCAGCTTCCCATGTTCTTCCTGTCAGCCCAGATTTCTGCAGCCTTTCCTGGTGGACCCTCCTATCTGGCTGGCACCAACTTTTTAAATATTTGCATCTTCCTTAGAGACATCAAAATTTTTGCCAGGCTTTGGTCTAATGAGTTTCCTACTATCTTTAGGACATAAACAAGTAAAGGGAATGTGTTGTATTTTATAAAAACTAATGAGAAAAACAAAGAAAACAAGGCTCTAAGAAGTTAAATCTTACTGAGCTTATGCAGATGGTGAGAAGCTAGTTTCTAGTCTGGGTCTTGGAGTCCAGAGCCAGGGCTCCCTGCAGCACAGTGCTCTTCAGGAAGTCAAGGGCATGGGTGTTGGAGGAGCCGGGGACCAGCCGTGGGGCTCACAGGCTCTGCCTTCCTTAGGAGTGAGTTCTGGACCCTGAGGGAGCCCCAAGCGCTCCCCACCAAGCTGCGAAGTGCGTTTCGGGCCCCAGATCTGAAAAAGATACTGCGAGTATTTCGAGGTGAGGAGACTCAGGGCAAGAGTACGGATGTGGAATTAGCACCAGTAGGAAATAGGTCACCTAGAGCATAGAGCTGGTATTTGGGAACAGAGGTGGCACGGGAGGCCACAGAGAGAGGGATGTAGTGTGCTAAAGAAGTCGCAGTGTGTTCTTTTTTTTTTTTTTTTTTTTTTTTTTTTTTTTT